>VNJV01013554.1:0-15816 GCA_008042635.1 Drosophila nikananu | reverse complement strand
AAAAAGGAGGCCTGCCTGGGGGCACTTCGCCTTCAAAACATCACCAATATCAAGAGTGGTGATCTTACCGGGCATCTTAGGGTCCTTGAACCCCTATTAAATGATCCCATTCTGCGCGTAACTGACGAGCAAAAACCAAAACTTGTTCTCCACAGAATCTACTCTGTAGTCGTATACACTAGGAGTGAATGGAAAACAAAATCAATATCTCTACCCAGTGGATCACAAACATGGTACACTGATGGATCAAAACTGGAAAACGGTGACACCGGGGCTGGTATTTTCGGACCTAGGTTCAACAAATCCATAGCCATGGGGAAGTCGCCAACCATTTTCCAAGCAGAGATACACGCCATAGAAATCTGTGCTCGTGAATGCCTTCGCAGGAAAATGCAAGGCGCACGGATTTACATCTTCTCTGACAGTCAGGCAGCGCTCATAGCGCTGAGTTCCTTTACGATCTCATCCGGACTTGTAGAGACCTGTTTCCAGCAGCTGAATGCCCTTGCCTCCAAAAACACCCTAACGGTGGGCTGGGTGCCAGGGCATGAAGGCCATACAGGAAACGAGATGGCAGACTCCCTAGCTAAACGCGGGGCGATGACACCATTTATCGGCCCTGAGCCGTTCTGTGGACTATCGAAAGGACACAAAAGAGAACTACTCAGGAATTGGGAGGAAGCAGAGATAAATCGTCACTGGACCGTCAGTGCAGGGCTGAGGCAAGCCAAACAATTTCTTGTCCCCCAGATGATGCGATCAAAACGCATCATCAACCTATCAAAGAGTGAAATTCGCACTCTAACAGGTTACCTAACGGGTCACTGCAACCTTAGGTATCACCTTAAGAAATTAAAACTTTCTGCAATCGACACATGCAGATTCTGCGAGATGGAGCAAGAAACATCAGAACACATTCTATGTGAGTGCCCCTCGCTAATCAGACGTCGACTTCAACGTCTAGGAGTTGAACTTATTCCCCCCTACAGGATTTGGGAATAAATAGACCCTACCAAAGTGCTATCTTTTATCAAAAGCCTAGGTATAGGGCCTCTACCCTAATCCTACAGGCCGGCAAAAAAGATCTTATCATCTGGTCGCAGTGCAACAAGGCCTTTGTAATAATAATAATAGTATATCAATTATTTACTCCCAACAAAAATATCAATAGAAGAATTAAAGAATTCTTTAAAAAACAAACTGATACAAGGAACCCATACCTTATATTAATCCAACCTTTTTATGAATCAATAAAATCAAATTTATAAGACTCCGATATCATTCAAATCTAACACTCAAAATTCTTTGTGATCCCAACATCATAAGCAGATGTTAATCATCGTCTCCCGTAAACATGGAACACGTCCTAAACTCAATATCATGTTCGTATTAACTTATTAAGTAAGTTATTTTACATTTTGTGGCTGGCGCAATAATTTAAAAGTTATATACTTGTAGCCAGGGCCGCCGAGAGAAAAACGGGCCCGGGGGTAACCAAGTACTGAAAACAAATTTTTTGGCCCCTTCCTTCGGAAGGGCCCCTTTTGAAAATTACGGGCCCCCCTTAAAACTACGGGCCCGGGGGTAATCCCCCCGTCACCCCCCCCCCCCCCCCCCCCCCCCCCTCCCCTCTCGGTGGGCCTGCTTGTAGCGCCAAAACAAATCAAAAATCTTACACCTATCGACATTTTGATAATAATAATAAATACTATGTATTCTTCTCTGTATTGTGGACACCACTTTTTAAATCACTTATATCTTTTTAACTGGAGCGGACATGTACATATCAATGGAAAGCTAAAGACCTCAGCTAACTAGTTTTCGAATAATTACAGTGATATCTATCACTGAAAGAAAAAGTTTTAAGTTTTTGTAAAATATTCGTTTTTGACACTTTCAGATTTTAGGGGGGTTGTGGACACCTTTGTAGAATGTGCTAAAATTAGGAAAGTATCAAGTTAAACGCAACCGAATGAAGGAAAAATGGAAGTTTATTTATTTGAAAAGCAAAAAAAGGATACTATGCATTACATCATTCGTAATCAGAATCACAATTCGCGCATGTGAAATAGCTGGTAGGCATGTCAGCACACTTGAAGTGCTCTGGCCGATCACATTCAAGATCACATTCATTGCAGTGAACGGTGTTGGAGGCGGTCAATTTTTTTGCCAACATCTTTATGCAAATGATGAAAAAGTCCTTATGTTAATCGTCCGACGACTTCTGCTGTTTTGCCGGTTTTTTGGCTGGCGTTGATGTCCAACCGCGCTTAGATGGTTTTTCGACTGCCGTTTCCGTTGAAAATTCCTTGGCAAACTTTTTGAGTTTTGCCAAATCCTTGGTCGTTTTAGCCGCTTTTTTGCTTCAAAACTGTTAAAACTTCGACTTTTTTCGAATTTTTCTTGAGCGACATGACTAAAAACATCGAAGAAAATTATAAAAACATTATTAAAATATATTTACTTATTTACCTCGCCCTATATTTCAAGGTTATTAATGTTATTACTATAAAAATCATTTATGTTGACATCAACGGCGATATTTTACGATTTGTCAAAAAAAAAATTGGGTGTCCACAACCCCGACATTTCAGAAACTAAAAAATTAAACACTATTAAGTTTACTAAACTTTAAAATTTTAAACTATGAAACTATTGAAAATCTATGACAAATGACAAATATTAACAGTTTTTATTATCCTTTCAAAGCACTGTTATATAACTTTAGACGTTTAGTTCAATAACTTTACGTTGTTACGTAAATATTGTTTTTAATACGTACTGGATGTTTAAGTTTCTGTGGTTTAAATATTTAATATTAAATTTGATCTTAATTTCAATTTAAGCGGCAGCTGTAGCTGCCAAGTTTTACCAAGTTTTTTTATACAACGATATACATAATTAGCCTTTCGCCAAAACATCGCTTTCCCATCACTCCAAAAATATATTAAATTTGGTTACGACCGTAAACAAACTGTTCTCCGAAAATCTATGCTGATCAAGACTGTATATGTATACTTTATATGGTCAAAAATGTCTCATTCACTGCGTTGCAAACTTCTGACTTAAATTGTAATACCCTGCAAGGGTATACAAAATGGGACAAAAGGAGTTGAAAGAGTTATTTGATGAACCTTAGGTCATTGTTGGTAGCTTCTTTTCAATTTTAAAGTAGTAGGGGAAAGGTGGCAGTTGTGGACACCACTTTTTAAATCACTTATATATTTTTAACTGGAGCGTATTATGCGGACATATGCATATCAATGAAAAGCTAAAGACCTTAGCTTAACGCCCATGGGCGTTATTTCACAAAAAAAATGCAATAACGACCGTGGGCGTTATCACAAAAAAAAATTATATAAGGCCCGTGAATCTTATTTCACAATTTTCGTGGGCATTATTTCACAAAAAATTTGCAATAACGCCCACAATATTTTTTAGAAATTTGTCATTTATGCATATATTCTGATCTGCTCCGGAACATATCAAACAGTGCCTTAGCAGTGGCGTGAGCGTTTCAAAGTTTTTACTGTAAAAGCAGTGGCTCACGCCACTGCTAAGGCACTGTTTGATATGTTCCGAAGCAGATCAGAATATATCCATAAAGGACAATTTTCCAAAAAAGATAGTGTGGTCTGCCCGCGGGCGTTATTGCAATTTTTTTGTGTAATAACATACAAGGACCTTATTTCATATTTTTCTTATTTTTTTGGTAAAAACGACCACGGGGGTGTCCACCCCCACGGTGTCCACGACTGCCACTTTTCCCCTACCTATATAAGAAGTCTCATTCACACTCACTAGGCGAATAACTTAACTTATCTTTTTAATTATTCTATTATTTGGTTTTAATTTTATAATACAGCTGCAAGAAATTGTTTGAAAAAATTGTATAACGTTGTTTTTCAACAAAACAAAAATATACAAAATTTGGTGTGACGAAGTTAGCTTCATTTCTTGTAACAAGTAGAACAAGTACAAGTACAACAAGTAACAAGTCTAGAAACACGTTCTTTGGAAATCGTGCTTACTGCAAGGCCTTTGGAAAATCTTTTTTTCGCTGCACATATGTACACCTAATCCCCTTAATGGAATTATCCACTCAAATCGGGCCATTTGCCATAGTAGGTGCCAGAGATTTCAAAACTAAAGGAAGTCGGCATCCACGCCCTTGCTTGCTCTTCCTGCTATTACTCATCCTTGCTTGGCCAAGTGGCCCGCATGCAGCCAGAGTGCGGACCATTTTGCGTTCCTGCATGTCGCTACCAACTCGCCCTTCCCCCCTTTGGTGTGCATCCTGCGGAGGTTGCCACCGTAATTTACCAACTATATCCGCTGTGCTGGCTGCTGCCTGCCTAACCCTTTCCCGAGCTCAATAGGAGCTGCTGCTAGCCAAAAGCCGTCTCCGCTTGGCTGGCCCGGGGTGCGGAAACGTTCCATAAAAGTGGCATATTTGCCGCATCCTGTTTACAATACCTGGTCCCTGGTGGTACCCAACTCTGTCTTTCTACCACTGCTGCAAACAATGTGCGACTCTTTGTGGTGGGCTGGTTACTTTGTATCCCGCTCCCTAGGCTCTGATAGGTTTTAAGCCATTTTGGCAGGTATCCTCTTCATTAACAACGGCTAAGTTTGGCGTGCGAATGAGTCAATTTAATACTCAGGTATTTGTGGCTTTCACCTTGTAATGCCCAACGAATATCCTTTATTTGCTTTTAATTATATACCATAATAGACAGATACATTTTTTATATTTCCCCCGTTGTTATACATAGGGGAAAAGTGGCAGTTGTGGACACCACTTTTTAAATCACTTATATCTTTTTAACTGGAGCGTATTATGCGGACATGTACATATCAATGGAAAGCTAAAGACCTTAGCTAACTAGTTTTCGAATAATTACAGTGATATCTATCACTGAAAGAAAAAGTTTTAAGTTTTTGTAAAATAGTCGTTTTTGCCACTTTCAGATTTTAAGGGGGGTTGTGGACACCTTTTTAGAATGTGCTAAAATTAGGAAAGTATCAAGTTAAACGCAACCGAATTAAGGAAAAATGGAAGTTTATTTATTTGAAAAGCAAAAAAAGGATACTATGCATTACATCATTCGGAATCAGTATCACAATTCGCGCATGTGAAATAGCTGGTAGGCATTTCACATTCAAGATCACATTCATTGCAGTGAACAGTGTTGGAGGCGGTCAATTTTTTTGGCAACATCTTTATGCAAATGATGCAAAAGTCCTTCCTCGTCCGACGACTTCTGCTTCTTGGAAGGATTAGATAGTTTGACACGTTTTGCCGGTGTTTTGGCTGGCGTTGATGTCCGACCGCGCTTAGATAATTTTTCGGCTGCCGTTGACGTTGAAAATTCCTTGGCAAGCTTTTTGAGTCCTTGGTCGTTTTAGCCGCTTTTTTTGATGCACGTTCGTCAGCCTTCTGCTTCAAAACTGTTAACACTTCGACTTTTTTCGAATTTTTCTTGATCGACATGACTAAAAACATCGAAGAAAATTATAAAAACATTATTAAAATATATTTACTTATTTACCTCGCCCTATAATTCAAGGTTATTAATGTTATTACTATAAAAATCATTTATGTTGACATCAACGGCGATATTTAACGATTTGTCAAAAAAAATTGGGTGTCCACAACCCCCGACATTTCATTGTCCACAACTGCCTCAAGCAGTCGTTTTGAAATCATATGAAAACAATTTTTTGTGAAACTTTTGTCCAAACCCGGTGTGGAATCTTAAACATAACTAAATTTCACGTCAAAAAATCTATTGCACTTACCTTCTTAATTAACACACTTCACACGATGACACTTTTAAAAACGTGCAATAAAAGTTTTGTGATTTTTTTCACCGTGAAAAATTGCATTTTTCCGGGACACAAAGCAGACGCGTCCGTTCCGTTTGGTATTTGGCACAAAAAAATCGAGCTTCAATAGCGCACACATGACATTTGAAAGATCCGTCATATCTGTCCTGTGTCAAAAGTTACACAGGGGTGTCCACAACCCCCACAGTGTCCATGACCCCCACTTTTCCGCTATATAAATCCGCTCCAACTCGACATCAACTCGACCTGGCTTATTAAAGTCTGGGTCAGCTAATGCAAAATTTTCCTATTTGGATTTATCTACATTTATCTCGTTTACCGGGAGAGCTTTCATTAACTTTGGCAATATTAATGCCTCGGTTTCGAATTGCTTTTTGGATGTAGGGTCGTTGATAATTAATTTTATTTTATACTTGGATACGCATGTATCTGAACATGAAATTCCACTGATCTTAGTTTTTGATTTAATTTTTGGTAACTTTAAAATTTGTGCTGCTTCCTCCGATATAATAGTGCTTTGGGATCCACTATCTATCAGAGCTCTTAAATTTTCAAAATCGCCATTGGCCGATTTTACTTTAATTCTTGCTGTTGCAAGCAATGCCTGTGTTGAAGTCACGCAGGTGTTTACTTTTTCTCTTTTTTGAGAATTGAAATGCAGCATGGTATGATGCCCTTTATTACACAGCGAACATGAATATTCGCTTGTACATCTTATACCGCTAAAATGTTTAAGGCATTTTGTACATAGTACTTTCCTTACGATTTCTAGTCTTTCAGTGGGGTTCATCCCTTTAAATTTGTGACATTGGGTTATTATGTGTCCCACTATTTTGCAGATAGAACACTTTTCGATTGCATTGCCAATATTATTTCTACTCGAGTAATTGACATATTTTGAACTGTTTATATATTTGTGTACAGGTTTTTCAGCCACCACAGAGCAAGTCGAACTTAGTCGCTGCTCTAAAAATTCCATTACATCCTATGAATTCTGTATGTCTTTTGTCTTTTTATTTGACTCTCATATAGTTGAAGAGCTTGCGTGTTACATTTTCTGAGCACCATGTGAGCAAATAGCACATCAACTTCATCGGACAGATTGGCCTTCAGTTTCAATATGTGTATCGCTTCATTAATGGTGTCGATAAAGGATTTTATTTGCTTAACGGAATCAATATTTAAATTTGATAAATCCATCAGGCGATTGAATTGTTCTGAAAAAATTTTTCGTCTATTTTCGTACTGCTTGGTTAAAAGGTCCGAAGCGACAACATTTCGAGCTTCACCTTTTAGTGCGGATTTTAAATAGTTAAATTTTAAGGAACTGCTAAGACTTTCCCTAGAATGAATTAATTCCATGAATAATTCATGAAAGATGTCCCACTCTTTGGAATCGCCGCCAAATGTGGGTACCTCAATATTAGGTAGAGTAGGTAAATTATGTAAATCTGGAAGAGTATTGGTTCCCTCAATTTTTTCCACGACTTTTTCCTTAATCTGTTCATTTATCTCAGATGAAATATTTTGAATATCAAATTCTAACTCGTTAAGGACTGCCTCAAAATTTGAGCTTCATGCTCCTATTTTATTCTTGAGGTCGGAAATATTAAGCCAGAGAAAATGAATCTTGTTTTTTCGCTAGGTTTCCCTTTTTTGGCTTTGTATTTCCATGTATGTTTCGTTTAAGTACTCCCTCAGTTTTTGAATTTTTTCTTCAATTAATGGATGCTTGTGCTCTTCTGTCGCTAACTCCGCGACCCTTTCTTGTATTAGTTGAAATGCACTAAAAATTTGCTCATACCTTTTTATACCATGTACCGTAGGTACAAAGGTATATTAATTTCGTGCAAATGTATGTAACAGGCAGAAGGAAGCATTTCCGACCCCATAAAGTATATATATATCGGAATGTTTTGCACACAGATCAAGTTTGTTTCAGATTTAAAAATTTCCCTCCCACTCCCCCGCAAATCAATAAAAACGTTTTGCAGCCACAAATATTACCATAGATCTTTCTTTTTGTGCATAGGCATGCATATGTAGAACATGTATCAATACCGAAAATCTGGTAAAGATCGGGTGAAAAACACAAAAGTTATTTACTTATCAGTGTGCTATCTATTTGGCAGCTAGCAACAGGTGCATCCCAAAAACAACAACAAAACTGATGAGCGCAAGAAACTAACTCCCGTGAGCAAAAAAGAGAGGAGGGGTTATCTCTGTCTCTGTCTTGCACACGCAAGTGCATGAGATGGTGGTGGTTTTGCAAAGAGCGAGTTTGTTTACATTTCTCTAATAGGCAAAAGTCGCGATCAGCTGACTTTTGTTTATTATTGTCAAAGACATGAGATTTTCTTTGTTTTTTGTCTTTAATGCTTGCTTACAACTTAAGGTAGCTAAAATAAATTTTTTTTTGGGGAACAAGGAGATGTTTAGATAACTCTTATTTTAGAAATATTTAATCAACTCAAGTCGACTCGTAGGTTTCTTTTTGACCCCTTTGCAATTGCATTGGCCTCCACGTGGTGTTCCCTGGTTACCGATTTTATTTATAATCGGCAGCTAATTCGAGCGGCGATATATTTTGGTACATGGTAGCTTTCTTACTTGTTTTTATTGAAATAGTCGTGGTCTATAGGCCCTAAGCTCACTAATGTTTTGTGGTTTGATTGAAATTCTTTTTCCAAATTACTTAAATACTCTAACGACTTGAAAACTGTTTTATCTCTTTACCTACTATTTCTACACAGATCTTATTTAGCTCAGCCTGCCTTTTCAACAGGGTTATGATTTGCTCGGACAACATTTTGTTTTATATATAATTTAATAACAAAAAATATAAAATTAACAAAATTTTTTTTTTTATATTTAAAACTATTAACTTGTATTTTATTCTGTATTATATTTATTTAAAATTATATCTTATCTGGCGTCACTGATTTTTCGTTGCTGCCGTCGTCGCCGTTGTTTCCGTCGTCGTCGTTGTTGTCGTCGCTGCCGCCGTCGCCGTCGTCGTTGCCTATATACGAGGTCTCGTATTGCCTGCCCCTTTTTTTATGCGGGGCTATATTGTCACAATTTGCAAATATGCACTTTAAGTTGTTTTGGTATTGCTGCCGCTCTTTTATGCGGGACTAAATGCACTTTTAAAAAATTATTTTAGTTTTTTAATTTTTGGCTTTTTTATGCGGGCCTAAATGCACTTTTAAAAAATTATTATTATTTTATTTTTTTAAACATAAAAGATTTGTAATCTTTTTGTTTTTTGGTTTATTCTCTGTTCCTTACCATAGAGGGAGAAACAAGAGTAGCCTTTAGTTAGGCGCTAATTTAATCCTTAATCTTCTTACCACTGGTGGGGGAAGATTTAGGATGTCTCAAAGGACCATTTGTTAAACCAAACCCTTAAGGGGTTTTTTTTTTATTGTCTCAATCAACAGCTCTAAGAAATTAGTACAAAAAATTTCAAAAGACTGTTGTCAAAATTGTGGAAGTTATGCCATTTTATAGTGGTTGCCGCCTATGCGGAGAAGCGCCCTGAGCAAACTTTAAACGGCGTTTTCTCAGAACCATGTTTTTCAACTTGCTTTGCATGATTACAAGAAAAGTTGTCGACCGATTTCATTCAGCCCTTATTTTAAAGATCATAACAAAATGCACAGGATAGACCCTTTTTGACTCGAAAATGATCGCAAAAAACTACATTTTTTCTTTGTAACACTGATTTTTATAGTAAATGTTCGAATTTTGCAAAGATTGTAGTCTATCCTGTAAAACAAACCCTCTCAAGTAAATAAATGTTTGGTTTTATATTTTCGCTTGAAAATTGCGGCCAGAATCATGTTTGCCAATTTCGATGTCAGCGGTAACACGTTTTACGGGATCGACCATAACTCCTATTTTTTTTCTCATAATATGGAAATTTTTTTGTTTCTTTAAACTTGTATCTAAATATAAACAATAACAACTTTTATGTGCGCCGTTTAATTTCTCCACAAAAAAAAAATAAAAAAAGTACTTTTTTTCGGCTATAAGGGGTAGTTCCCACCTTATTTAATAAGGCTGGTTGTGTTGAGTTCTCTTGAATAACTGATTTTATTATTTTTAATTCTGTCCTTATATAGATAACATTCAAATTCTTATTACATAAAGGCCAACGCAGTGGCCATATACTGCCCAACCGTGGGAAGTGCTTACCGTGAGAGCTGGCAAATTATTCTGCTCACACGGCGTTTTGTTTCATATAAACTTATATTTGTGTTTTTATTATTGGAGTTAGTTTTGTTCATGTGTGAACAGCTATTGATGAATCGTTGATTACACAGTGCAACACTAAAAAAATAGCCAATGTACACTTTGTTCCCGTGATAGTACACAAAAAAAGAAGATATACGTGGCTTTGCGTTTTTCACCTACACGTGCAACTTTTTTTTATCGTATCGACAAGTTTTTCGCCAAAATTCGATTTTTTCGAAAAAGGTATCATTTTATCAAGCACATAATTGGAAAACCGTTGGGAATTTCGAATTTCTCTTTAAAGCAAAGTTGTAGCTCTTGTCACAGAAAACCAAATATATATAAAAAACAAGTAAGAAAGCTACATTCGTTTGAGAACGACTGTTATATACCCTGTACCAAAATATATCGCCGCTCGAATTAGCTCCCGATTATAAATAAAATCGGTAACCAGGGAACACCACGTGGAGGCCAATGCAATTGCAAATTGCAAAGTCAGCTGATCGCGACTTTTGCCTATTAGAGAAATGTAAACAAACTCGCTCTTTGCAAAACCACCACCATCTCATGCACTTGCGTGTGCAAGACAGAGACAGAGATAACCCCTCCTGTCTTTTTTGCGCACGGGAGTTAGTTTCTTGCGCTCAGCAGTTTTGTTGTTGTTTTTGGGATGCACCTGTTGCTGCTGCCAAATAGATAGCACACTGATAATTAAATAACTTTTGTGTTTTTCACCCGATCTTTACCATATTTTCGGTATTGATACGTGTTCTACATATGCATGCCTATGCACAATATTTGTGGCTGCAAATTGATTTGCGGGGGAGTGGGAGGGAAATTTTTAAATCTGAAACAAACTTGATCTGCGTGCAAAACATTCCGACCTACATACCGAATTTGGTGGCTCTAGCTCTTATAGTTGCTGAGATCTAGGCGTTCATACAGACGGACAGACAGACGGACAGACAGACATGGCTAAAAAGAACCGAAAAACGGTTTTTTAACAATAAATCAAGATTTTAAGGGGGTTAGAAAAATTTCAAACATGGTTTTGTGCTATACTCGACCTGATAAAAAATATCTACTAGGTCACTTCAAAAGTTCATTCACTTTTGACAATTTTGTAACACTGAAAAAAATTTTGTGTTTTTAAAAAATAAAAAAAAAATATTAAAAATTGAGCGGCAATTTTATTCTTTCACGAATAATTAACGTCAAATTATGGCATAAACAAAGTTTTGATTTTCAAAAGTTGCAATGATAACTTGGTGGACATAAACATTTTTCGTGTAATTTTTTAGCATTTTTGCGATTTTGACCTTAAAGATGCACTTTTTTTCTATTTTTTTTTTAAATATTGTTAGCCGTGACAAGAGCTACAACTTTGCTTCAGAGAGAAATTCAAAATTCCCAACGGTTTTCCAAATATGAGATTGATAAAATGATACTTTTTTCGAAAAAATCGAACTTTGGCGAAAAACTTGTCGATACGATAAAAAAAGTTGCACATGTAGGTGAAAAACGCAAAGAAACGTATAACTTCTTTTTTTGAGTTCTATCACGGGAATATGGTGGACATTGGTTATTTTTCCACGGGGATTCATCGGGGAAATCGCGTGAAATCTTTGCGGCATTTCACAGGGAATTTCGAATTTTCGAAGAAGATTCCACGGGGATTTTGCGTGGAAACCTAGTGGAAAACCGGTGGAAAATCTCCGGGGAATCACAATCGAAACCCAGTTGAAATTCCCTGGCAGTCGCCGTGGAAACCCTGTGGAAAATCCCCGGGGAGTCCCCGTGGAAACCCCAGGGAAAACCTATAGAAAACCTATAGTAAAAATCAGAAGTAATTTATTTTTGTATTTCGTATTTATTTATAAAATATTATATTTTTTTTGATGTTTACACATTTGTCCATCCATGTCCTCTATTCCGAAATGTGTGTGACGGGTCTTCTCTGCCGGCGGGTGGCCGTTTAACAGACTACTGCTATCTGTAAATAAACTATATAAATGTTGAAATAAAATTGAACATTACAATATTTTGCACAAATATTCGTACATACATACATAATATGTTAAACAGAAAACCACCGCCGCATACATACATATGTAATGATGTTGAAGGCGGATCCAGGTTCACGATCAATTCTGAAAAGTAATTTATTAATTAAACACAAATAACTTTACTTACCTCATTATAATATTTTACTTTCACGCAACTTAAATTAATGCGCAAAACACTTCTGAATGCAGCAACAGTCAACTCTAAATGCAAAGAGAATTAGGAGAAGCGAGAGAAAACTGAAGACCGAAAGTCCTGGCTCGTGTCAGGGTATGTACGACCAAAGCAATACCTTTTAAAATGAACCACAACGCAGAATATCAAATATGAACTTATTGGCATTGTCAAAGTAAATTTTTAATACTTGCCAATATGTCATAGGACTAAATAAATAAAAATGCATCAAATATAAAATTGAATTTAGTTAAATATTACAACTTATTTTGAAAAGAATATTCTGACGTCGACGCAACACATTTTGTTTTCGACAGAGTTCGAAAACAAAAACAAATATGCAGGCCGAACTTCGCGAGAGATCGGCAGTAGCCGAACGCAGTTCGAATTTTCTTGCGCCTACTGCGTTTCGAACTTCCCTAAACGGAGCTTATGTAATTTGTTTTTGTGTTTCGAACAAGCCCCGTGGAAAACCCGTCTCGACGTGGAATTTTGGTACTGCAGGGTTGAGACAGATCGGCTGAATTATATTCGGTTTAACCAAGCCAAATTACGATTGGAAGACTACAACCCTTTGCGAGATGCAATTTAGTCGGATGGGAATGTACATAGATAGTGTTGGTCGAATGACAATACTGCCATCAATATACACTGAAAGTCCACGTCATGAGTACGCCCAAGACGCCACGTTGCACAATGGGGCAAAAGATACAGGTAGGGTAAAGGTAGCAGTTGTGGACACGGGGACACGGACACAGGACAGATATGACGGATCTGTCAAGTGTCATGTGTGCGCTAATGAAGCTCGATTGTTTTGTGCCAAACGGAACGGACGCGTATGCTTTGTGACCAGAAAAATGAATTTGTTTTATTGCACGTTTTAAATAGTGTTACCGCGTGAAGTGTGTTTATTAAGAAGGTGAGTGCAATAGATGTTTGACGTGAAATTTAGTTATGTCTAAGATTCCACACCGGGTTCGGACAAAATTTTCACAATAAAAAATTTGTTCGTATGATTTTAAAGCGGCTGCTTTAGGCAGTTTTGGACACTCAAATGTCGGGGGCTATGGACACCCAATTTTTTTTTGACAAATCGTAAAATATCGCCGTTGATGTCAACATAAATGATTTTAATAGTAATAACATTAATAACCTTGAATTATAGGGACAGGTAAATATGTAAATATATTTTAATAATACCTATCTTTATAATTTTCTTCGATGTTTTTAGTCATGACGCTCAAGAAAAATTCTAAAAAAGTAAAAGTTTTAACAGTTTTGAAGCAGAAGGCTGACGAATGTGCATCGAAAAAAGAGGCTAAGGCGACCAAGGATTTGGCAAAACTCAAAAAGCTTGCCAAGGAATTTTCAACGGCAACGCAGCCGAAAAACCATCTAAGCGCGGTCGCACACCCACGCCAGCCAAAACACCGGCAAAACGTGCCAAACTATTTAAGCCTTCTAACAAGCAGAAGTCGTCGGACGAGGAACATAAGGACTTTTGCATCATTTGCATAAAGATGTTGCCAAAAAAATTGACCGCCTCCAACACCGTTCACAGCAATGAATGTGTGATGACATGTGTACCAGCTATTTCACTTGCGCGAATTGTTATTCTGATGGAGAATGATGTCATGCGTAGTATTTTTTTGCCTTTGCAAAATGAATAAACTTCAATTTTTTCTTCATTTGATTGCGTTTAACTTGATTTTCAAAATCTTAGCACATTCTACAAAGGTGTCCACAACCCCCCTAAAAACAAAAAATCTACAAATATGACTATTTTACAAAAACTTAAAAATTCTTCTTTCAGTGATAGATATCACTGTAATAATTCAAAAACTAGTTAGCTAAGGCCTCCAGCTTTCCATTGATATGCACAATGCATAACATGCTCCAGGTAAAAAGATATAGGTGAAAAAGAAAAGTGTGCCCACAACTGCCACCTTTACCCTACTATACAAAAATCAAATTTTTGATGACAACGAATCTTATTCGACAGGTAATAGTTCAAAAGGGTTGAATCCAAAAAATATTCAAATCGGTTCAGTATTTAAGAAGTTACACGTGTTCAAAGCTGAACATTTTTTGGGTTGCAAAAAAGCAGGAGTTCTTTAGAACAAATTCAGACTTTGCGGTCGATTTTTAGGTAAAATATGTAACCGACCGGCATGGTTATGGTCTGTATCGAAAAAAATCTGGGTAAAACCAAGTTAGAATGAAATTATAAAATTTGTTGCACGTGCAGGCACATCTGTTTTACCGAAGTACTAATTTTTCTCACATTTTTTTCAACTTTGATGGAAAATAAAAAATGAATTTACACCGACTTATGGGTTTGGTGTATGAGGTGTTGTTCTTGAATATGTTCTTTATCATAATCAAAAAAAATCGTGTTCCCCTACGTTCCACCCCGAATTTCCAAAGCAAAATATACTTTAAACTCAGCGTAAAAAACGGGCGTCTTTAAGCAAATTTAGCTACAAGCGCAGTATGAAATTGTATGGAAGCATTAATTTTTTCCTGTATAGGCCGCTTGTTTTTAAATTCCTCACTTTGTAAGGACACTTAATGACTTGAAATTAATGTATAATGATTAAATATTCTACAAAAACATTAAATGGTGTAAAATTGAATGATTATTTTGAACAAAAAGTGCATAAATGATTAAAAATTTGTGAAAAAAGGGAAAAAATTGAAATATATAAAAATATTTATTTTTTGGAACGAAGTTCCTTATCGCACGATGCGGCGCAGGGGGCTAGCCGGTGAAAACCGTAACGTAACGCGATTTAACGCTTCCCCCTCCACCACACCACAAAAGAGAGAAAGAGAGTGAGAGAGAGCGACAAAGGTGGAGAGGTGGGGTAAACTGAGAGAGGAAGAGAGCGTGCGCTAAAACTACAACGACGGGTATTCATAGAGATGTAAGAGTTACAATTAAAATAAAAACAATTCGCGCCACAAATATAAAAAGAAGGCAAAAGTGACTCACAAAAACATCCGAATGAAAAATTGTTTGTTTTGCATTCTAAGGCATTTTTATGCAAGTAAATTTTGGTCAAGTGTTTCGATATTACGATTTCGAACGATATCGATAACAGGTTGCATAAAAGAGATGCCAACTAATGTAAAAAATCAATTTGCAACTATATTAAATAATATAAATTTAGTCTATAATTTGTCCAAATCACTCGGTCGATACCTACAAGGTTGCAAAGAAATCCCGATAAAGTTATTTCAACAGCTACTGGACGTCATCACGGGGACTAAAAGTGCTGAACAAGAAGCTGTTTTTCGAGTAAGATTGCACTAAAAGAGTGTTATTGATACGGGTGGATTACCTAACCAAGTAACTTTCGTAAAGGGAAAATATTATCTAATTACGACATACATTGATGTGACTGATGGAATAGTGAATGGGGCAGTTGGAAAATTAGTTCATCTGGACTTCCATGAAGATAACAACGTTTGTCGAGTCTGGTTGGA
>VNJV01013548.1:0-11361 GCA_008042635.1 Drosophila nikananu | reverse complement strand
GAAGGTAAGTTAATTAGAAGGAGTCTACTAGAGTACGAGGGTAACCTCTGGTTTGGATCCCAGTTCAAACCGCGTAAAGCGAAAAGTAAAAAGTTCTTCTGAACTGACTCAATGCGATTACTGTGGACCCCATACTGAGGGCTCCAAACGCAAGATCCATATTCTAAGATTCGGATGAGAGGAGCGCGGAGATGCGGAGTGGGACCTGTCCAAACGGATTGATGGGATCGGACGTGGCTTCTGGTCGTCTCCCGTGGGCATTCTCCGAATCGAACTCTGCCGATTAGCGAGTGTCGATTAGCGTGAGCAACAAGCGTCTCTTACGGGGCAGGACGGTCACACTAATGCTCTTGGCGCGATCTGTGCTGCCAATAAAGCCGGTTGAAATTACTAGGCAGCAGAAATTCGATAGGAAAAACCTTAATTGAAGGCGGATGGTGCCTTATACGGAGTGGACAGCGGAATTCTTAACCAGAATGTAGGCAGGAAAATTATTAATATAACCTCTGTATATTGATTGCGTTGCTCGGACGTGGAGCTTGCTTAAATTTTAGCTAAATCCAGAATAAATGCAGCCCAGAAAATGTAGATATTGAATTAATTTACTATTTAATTTATATTCAGGCATGCTCCGGTAATCGTAATTTTTTCCCGATTTCGATTTGGGCAAAATCTTTCGATTTCGAGTTTAGGTGCTCCGGTTTCCGTAAAATTGTTGCTATCGGAATGTGTTATTTTCTTATTGATTTGTAATGCTTGATTTATGCTTTTCCTTGAAACAATAGCTAATCGTTTGCTCGAATTAAAACAAATAACGTTTTTATACATACATTTTCAGACATTAAGTTAACTAAACACAGCTGTTTAAGCAATTTTCCACACGAGAGGGCTGCCACAGTTTTCACAGTTTTAATTCCGATGTTTTCAATTACTTTTTTACTGTGCTTTGACCATTAAAGTATTTTAATGAAATAGCGTTATTTTTAATCAACACTCTTGGCCCTCCTCTAAATTAATTAACCAACTCATTTGTATTTTATAAGTATTTTTACCAGGCTGTTTCGTTTTCCAACAGTATGGCAGCCTTGGCGATAATTTTGACCTAACTAACTATCGACCCCTGGCCAAATCGCAAATGTTTGTTGCCGACGGCAAAATTGGGCTTGTCAAATTTGAGGTGGGGTCAGAAATAAATTTTTTATAAAATACCTAAGTGTCAGAATGATCTTTTGGTGGTGTGGAATAAGCATCAATAGACCACTGAGTAAACGATTTTTTTCCTTACTAAATAAGATCTGATTTGATATAAAACAAGAAAGGAAGCTAACTTCGGCTTGACGAAGTTTAAATACCCTTGCAGTAAGTAAGAAGAAAAAGAAAAATCGTCTGACTTTTTCGTTTTCTCGGGTACTGACATAAGGTAAATGTTGCGAACGAGAAATGTTGCGAGCGAAAAATGTTGCGAACGAATTTAATGAATTTATATATATTTTTCTATGGCTGCTATATGATATAGTGGTCCGATTTGAATAAAATTAAAACCGAAATTCTGGAATACAACATGTCTATGTCTCAAATTTTATGAAAATATGTGGAAAATTGGCATAGTTAGATTTTTTCATCAAAATTTTCTGATCGGTCCTATGACAGCTATATGATATAGTTGTCCGATTTTGATCAAATTAAAACCGAAATTCAAGAATAATACAAAAAGCCATATCTCAAATTTTATTTAAATATTGTAAAAATTGGCTAAGTTAAAATTTTGTTCATTAAAATTTACCGATCTTTCCTATATATAGCAGTGAGAGCATATCTGCAAAGTTTCAACCAGATAGCTTTAAAACTTAGGGACTAGTTTGCGTAGAAACGGACAGACGGACAGACGGACATGGCTAGATCGACTCGGCTGTTGGTGCTGATCAAGAATATATATACTTTATAGGGTCGGAGATGTCTCCTTCACTGCGTTGCAAACTTCTGACTAAAATTATAATACCCTGCAAGGGTATAAAAAGGCATTTACTTTTAATTTCGGCCAGACAAAGGTGCCCGTTTTACAAATCGGTAAAAATTTTACGATTTCGAAAACTGGAGCACCGATTTTACGATTTTAAATCGAAATCGGAAACATTTTACGAATTCGATTACCGGAGCATGGCTGATTATTAATATATAATATAATTAATCAATAAATAAATAATAAATAAATTAATAAATATTATAAAAATTTATTTATTAATAATTATTAATGCAATATTGCGAAGCCGGAAAGGTGGAATTTAGAACCTTGGCTTTGTTCGGCCGAAAACTCACTGTTGCTGTCGGCAAAGCAGTGTAGTCGCAACGTAATAATTGCGAAGCCGGAAAGGTGGAATTAAAAACCTTGGCTGTGTTCGGCCGAAAACTCACTGCTGCCATCGGCAAAGCAGTACATACGGAACGGACGCAAGAGGGGGAGAAAAAACACAGCAACAACACCGCGGCAGCTGCTGAAAATCGAAAAGAACAATCGCAGACCCGCCCTTGTGGATTTATAATAATGTTTCGTTTTGAGTGTTTGTTGTTTTTGTCTTGCGTTTAATTTGTATTTTTATGTATTAATTTCGTATCGGAGGTTAATTGCTGTAAAACGGGTGCAGAAAATATACATATATACAGGTGTATGTGTGTTAGATATGGGTATGCATTTATGTGGAGGCACAGTGGAGCGTCGCGGAGTGGACTGTATATTTAAATGAAAGGACAGAAAAATTATGTGGCAATCAAATGGCACGCAAAAGAATAGGGAAATAAATATCGAGACAACGGCGGACTGTTCGGCGAACAGGGAGACTCCCGACACAGTGCCCACCGGTTGGCTTATATTTATTATGCCTTTCTCACCACACAATTTCACTTTTCAGTTAATTTGTTAATTTGCGCGGAGTTGCGCCGAAATATGTAATATATCGCGTGTGGCCCCTCGCATAAACACAGTGAAACTGGTTAAGGAATCCACTAAGGTTTGCGAGGAAAACTTTGTCCGATCCACCAAAAGGAACGAGGATGGTAGGTATGTGGTTTCGTTGCCCTTTAAAGAGCCGAACAATATCAATCTGGGACACTCCAGGTCAATCGCACAGGCTCAGTTCCTGCGAAATGAGATTCGACTGAGTAAAGACGTTCAATCAAAACAGCAGTACGACTCAGTCATTTAAGAGTATCTAGATTTAGGCCATATGCACCAAGTCTCTCCGAACGACTCCAGCAATTTTTATTTGCCCCTTCACGCTGTCTTCAAGCCAGACACTACAACGACGAACGCGTTGTGTTCAATGCTTCCAGTCCCTCATCAAACGGGAACAGCCTCAATGATATCCTTCATGAGAGGCCGGTACTACAGTCCGATCTGACTATCCAGATTCTAAAATGGCGGTTCTTCAAGTATGTGTTCAATGCCGACATCACAAAGATGTACAGGCAAATTCTGGTAAATTCTGACCATTCGCGTTTTTGGAGAACCCTCTTCCGCAAAAAGGTCGGAGACCTCTGCGCCTATGAACTCGATACGGTCACCTTCGGCGTAAACTGTGCGCCTTTCCTAGCCATCCACGTACTACACGAGTTGGCTCAGGATATCCGTGGCCAATATCCGTTGGCGAGTGACATCATCTCGAATTTTATGTACGTTGACGATATGCTCGCCGGCACTCACACTCGGCAGTAAGCCATCGAGGAGCTTCGGCTGGCTCTTGAGAGTGCTGGTTTTCCATTGTGAAAGTGGACCTCAAACGAGAGGAACCTCCTACAAGCGATTCCAAAGGAGCACTTGGTGAGTGCAGACTTCCTTGAGCTTGAAGAGGATAGTACGGCAAAAACTCTTGGGATCCGTTGTCAAGATACGTCCGATAGTTTCTTTTTTATTCCGATGGATATCCATCATCCATGGAAATTCGTATTCCGAGATGGGTACATTTCCATCCAGCTGCTAAACTTCAATTCCATGCGTTTTGCGATGCGTCACAGGACGCATATGGGGCTGCTATTTTCGGATTTCGGATTTCCGGATCGAAACGACGGAAGGCTGTTGTACCCATTTACTGATATCTAAAACCCGAGTCGCTCCCGTCAGCAGCGGAGCATTGCTGCTCACTGAGCTAGCAGCATCAGTAATTTCCGAAATGCCTCCTCGTGTCTATGAGACCTTTTACTGGACGGACTCTACAATCGTTCTGGCTTGGCTAAGTAAGCCAGCAGGCTCCTGGACGACATTCGTGGCCAATAGGGTCGCAAAAATCGAACAGTGCACCAACGGAAGCAGATGGGGACATGTACGATCCGAAGACCATCCAGATGATCTGGCAAGCCGGGGCGTCTCAGCCCAAGGGCTTGAGAACAGCGCACTGTGGTGCCATGGGCCAGCTTGGTTGCTCCTCAAACAGGAGTGGCCGAGCGATTCAGGAGTCCATCCGGATACTGAGCTTGAGCAGCGCCCCATCAAATGTCACACTGTCAAAGTACCACCAGCAGTCGAGATCCTAGAGCGTTTCTCAGCCTTTGACAGAGCTCTGCGGGTTCTTGATTATGTGTTTCGTTTTGTAAAAGGTTGCCGAAAGAAGAGTGTAGCCTCATCGGTAGAACTCAACGCGGCGGAATTGTCCGACGTGCAAGAGCGGTTAATCGTGCTCACTCAAAAGAACGAATTTCCCGCCAAATACAAGGCCTTGCACAACCAGTTCCACCCGCAAGCGCAATTGCAAACTTAAATACCTTTCTCGACGCAAAAATCATCTGAGATGCTTAGTTATGATGAAAAACATCCGATCATCATTCCTGCTCGGTGTAGGTTCGCCAAACTCCAAGTCCTGTTTACTTATCGCATATCCTTGCATGGGGGGAATCAATTAATGATTCGACTGATTCGTTCCAAATTCTGGATTCCTAAGCTGAAAAGGTTGGTGAAACAAACAATACACTCGTGCCGAGTTTGTGTCATCCACAAGAAGAAACTGCAAACGCAGTTGATGGGGAACTTGCCCCGTGCGAGATCCACGGTTTCCAGACCGTTCACCCATACCGGAGTGGACTTCGCAGGACCATTTGACATCAAGAGTTATGTCGGTCGAGCCTGCAAAATCACTACCCGGGCCATCCACCTCGAGGCGACCTCCGACCTGACGACAGAGAAGTTCTTGGCCGCGTTCTCCCGTTTTTTCGCTCGGCGGGGGTGCCCACAGCACGTCTACTCTGACAACGGAAAAGCGTTTGTCGGAGCCTCCACGTCCTTAGCCAAAGACTTCATTAAAGCAACCAGAACGTTGGTTTTATCCCAGAACTATCTTCAGAACGTGACCTTTCATTTCAACCCTCCTGGCGCACCTCATATGGGAGGACTCTGGGAGACGGGAGTCAAGAGCTTTAAGGCGAATTTTTACAAGCACACAGCCGCTGGGAAGTTCACGTTCGAGGAACTGGCTACCCTCCTCGCAAAGAATGAGGCCTGTTTGAACTCCAGACCTATCTCACCAATGTCCGAAGATCCCACTGACCTTGTGGCTCTTAGCCCTGGGCATTTTCTAATCGGTGGACCATTGCTTGCTGTAGCAGAGCCTGAGATTGAAGAAAGTACCAGCTCTATTATCAATCGGTGGCAGAGGTTGAAAGCCCAGCATCAGCAGTTCGGCCAGCGTTGGAAGGAGAAGTACCTAAAAGAACTCCACAAAAGGAACAAATGGAAGTTCCTAACGCGAGATCTCCAGGAAGGAGACATGGTGGTGATCAAAGAGGAGAACCTGCCAGGCAACGAGTGGCGGCTTGGGCGTATCCAAAGGGTCTGTCCGGGCGCAGATAGCAAGGTCAGAGTAGCAGACGCTCTCACGGCAAGGTTCATGCTGAACAAGGGAGTCAGCTATCCCGCCAGCAGACCATCACTGTTGGCGGAATGTACCATTTACCCGGTTCCGAATTGGGGCACGAAGCCGCCATGTTCAAATGTAAAAATGTAATATGAAGAATAAACCCCAAGCGACAAGTCGCCTTTTTTTTACGCTCCAGCACTCCAACCCATTTTATGATTTCACCCTTTGGGATTTTTTTGGCAACACCAGCTTGCCGGCCCCGACGATAATCAACAACGAAACCTAAATACAGAGGTTTATTACAAACGTTACGCAATTTCTTCAACTGAGTTGCATATAGTTTGTCGGTATATTTACTAAAGCTATTTAAATTTGATCTACTAATAAGATACCTTGCACATAATCGTGTACGCCCGCATTGTCGACCAATGGGTTTGGCATCCCATGCCGTTACTAGACGATGACGTTCGTGCTTTTCTGTATACTCGAGACATTTCCCATATATGCTGTTGTTTAGCAGTTTGAAAAAGACTTTTTCAAAGGCATTTTTAGCCCTGGTCCTAAGCTCTGTATTAATATCAATATATTTTTTTACCAGGGCTTTTGCTTCAACAGGATGATGGAGTGAATTTTTGTTAGCTTCAATCCATCCATTGTTGTAGGGATTTATAATGAATTATATATTTCTCCTTGTTACGGAGATCAGCTATAAGCTTCTTAACTTTAGAAGTTGAAGAGGAAAGCTTATTTGCAGGACAGAAAGGGAGATCATTATGTAAATCATGTAATTCGTATGGATATTCTAAGCCTACCTCCAAAATATAACCATACTCACTATCCTCGCCAATGTTAGCAACATTAAACGTTTGAATTTCCTCATTTTCCAACCACTTAAACTCTCCATAAGGGTAAGGACTCAGACATGGCACAACCATACAAATTGTTTGCATCCACATACATTAAATATTCTGATTCTTTAGAAGAATCAAAATTTTTAAGGTCCTTGTGATTTGCCTGCGATGACTGCTTTTTACTAAACCTACTCGAATGCCACACTGAATAAATCTGATCATATCAATATCAGTGAGTAATTCGAGGGAAATTTGAGTAGTCTTAAGCATTGCATCCTGGAACCGAAGAACTAGTGAGATGGTTCTAAGGTGGGCTAGCTAGACTTGTTAATGGGGGCTATGACACGCTGGTCTGCCTTCCCCTACACTCGTGGCATCAGTTTATGGATTCAAAAAAGATAAAAAATTTTAATACGCGGGACTTAACCGCAACTCAGGTATCAGAGCGGATAGAGGAGGAGGCTCTGGACGATGGTGGCAAGCTGTCGCCGCGCAGGGGCCTGGCCCCTCACCCGAAGAGTGCGAAGCTGAAGTGCTTGACCCCCACGCAGAAGCTGAAGGGGTCATTCCTGACGCTGAGCGCCTCGAAAAGTGCAAAGACTTTCACGTCTTAAGTGGCCGACAGTGAGGCCACCAAACTAACTGACAGCAGGAGGGGGGTTGCAGTGCCTGGCACTGCCCCGGCGGCTGTCCCGCAGGCGAGCGACGCCAGCCGGAGAGACGCCGCAACACACTCTTCCGCAAGGTCGAGGCAGCAACCCAGGAAGCAGCCTGTCCCAGCGGCAGGTCAGCCCGGGGGAGCCGAAGATCCTCTGAGGCAAGGCCTCAGCGGAGCCGGCCGCAAGTGTTACCTCCGGTACCTCGAGAGAGGCCTGAAGCCGGAGGAGGCCCATAAAAGAGCGCTAGAGCACCGTGCGCTGAACGTGGCTCCAGCGAAGAGTTTGCCTCATATGCCAGTGTCGCCTAGGGCACGAACTTGGCCATCCTGGCACGGGACTACCCGAAGAGGCTTATGACCAAGGAAGAGTTGTCAGCGGTGGAGCAGGCCCTCGTCGAGGAGATGAGGAAAGGCTGGACCGCAGCCCTAAACTTCAACGGCATCCAGTTCCGTGACGGTCTGCTACCAGTGGACTGCATGGATAGCGATGATAAGAAGTGGTTGGAGCTGACGGTCCGCAGCATCAGCCCCAAGGTGGGTGTGCAGCTCCGCACTTGCCTGCATTATGACTTGCCGGCGACGAACATCGTCACAGCCTACCTGCCACGTATGGCTGGTGAGACGATGGAGAAGTCCCTTGGGCTGCTCAATGAGCAGAACAAGAGCCTTCTCACCGAGACCTGGCGGGTCATCCGGCACCTGGAGTCCAAGGGAGGCAAGGTGCTGATGCTCGGCCTGGATAGCGAGGCGCTTACACTCCTTAAAAAGCGTGAAATGCTGGTGAGCTACAGGTTCGGCCAGCTCAAATACCGCCTGCACAGGAAGCAGGAACCTGTGAAGAAGGAGGGCCCCACCGACTATGTGCCTGGCACGTCAACGGCGCAGCAAAGGAGGCACCCTCCTGCCTAGCTAAGGCTATAGACCTAGACACCGAGATGCAGTGAGAGGCCTATCTGACGCTCTCGGAGGGTGAAGAAATGCTCTAGGGATGGTGGTCACCAGAGTGGCACAGATCAACCTGCATCAAGGCAGCTTCGGCTGTCATCGGCAGGTTGCACTCCAGGTCTGACCTGGGGCTGGTGCTGATCCAGGAGCCTTGGGTCGTCAGAGGCAGGATCTGCGGCCTAAGTAAAGTGAGTATGCAAACTAATGCAGACGTAAGGGATCACCGAGAGCTTGCATCTTGGTGCGAAAGGACATTAACTTTCTTGGTCTCTCTCAATTTTTCAAAAGAGATCTAGTAGCGGTGATGATCACTAGCGAGCACGGGAGTATTGTGGTGGCGTCAGCATACTTCCCAGGAGATCAGGTGCAACATTGCAGCAGCAATAGGCTACCCCTACTGCTAGGATGTGATGCCAATGCGCACAGTGTTGCATGGGGCAACACGAACAACAACAGTAGAGGTGAGTGTTTACTAGACTATCTTGTATCTAGATGGCTGAACCCACATTCATTACTAAGACCAGGGCTGAAGAACTGGATATAACTTTTGGTAATGAGGGGGGCTCCCGGTTGATTCGCAACTGGAAGGTCTCCTCAGAGCCGTCAATGTCGGATCACAGGATCATCCTGTTCGGCATTCATAGCAACCTTAGCTTCAGCAGGGTTATCAGGAATCCAAGACGGACTGACTGGCCAGCCTATCAGTCCTGTCTGGGATTAAATCTGAGCAGGCTGAACCAGAGCTGGAGAGTATCCTGTCCTGAAGATCTTGAGCAATTCTCAAAAGAAGTAGGTGGGACAATCTTGGATGCATACCATGCAAGCTGTCCCGAGAAATCCATAGAGTCCAGCAGGGACAATCCCTGGTGGAATAGGAAAGTAGGGCTACTTCGTGCAGAAATCAGAAAGTTGTTTAACATAGCTAAAAAGAACAGCGCCAAAAGCTGACAGAAGCTGCAAACTCACTTTTGCGGATCAGCCGAGCTGATAAGACCTGGGTAAGTCTGAAAGTAGCACGATCGTCAGCACGACATCACGTCACCCGGACTCGACCGTCGCGACCCTAACCGCAGCCAGCCCGCTTGGGATCACGCGCCTCAGTCCCACTATCCTCCACTACAGGATAGTCACAAGCCGACTTCATCGCGCCAGCATCGCGAAGTCGCTCGACCCTACCGTACAGGGTGTCCACAAGCCGACTACACCGCGCCAGCATCGCGAAGTCGCAACGACCCTCATTTCAGGGTATTCACCGGCCAACTACGGTACGCCACCAACGTGTTTCTCAGGAAACACACGATCTCAATAAACAACCGAATTAAACCGAACTTCTAACTTGCTTTTTACTGGGTATTGGTGGGACTCAAGGAACCAGCACGCTCAAATTTTGTGTAAACTCACGACCCCGGCGAGCTACGTCAAGTAACCCAAAAGATAGTCATTACAGTGAGTGGGCGAAGAAGGTAGGACTCAGTATCAACGCGGATAAGACGAACCTCATTCTCTTCACCAAGAGATACACGGTGGCGCTTTGGGTCATCCCGAAAATTAACACAGCCGGGCTAACCCCGAAAAGACACGTCAAATACCTCGGCATTATACTAGACAGCGAGCTGGCATAAAAACCCAATGTAATAGAGAGGGTAAAGAAGGATGCATTTCCAAGAAGATGCTTAGCAGCACATGGGATCTCTCACCTACTCTAATGCACTGGGTCTATATATCGGTGGTGCGTCCGATTCTGCTGAACGGAGTCTTAGTGTGGAGGCAAGCCATGGAAAAGAAAACATATAACAAGCTTATGGAGAGAACTCAGCGGCAGGCACTGCTCTGCATAACAGGGGCGCTGAGATCAACCCCCACAAAAGCACTCGAAACCAAAATCAGAATCGATCGACATAGATATCCACGCGCAACTGACTGCAGAAAAGGCGGCACAACGCCCAGTTGCATCAGGAAATATGTCTCTACAAGGATTCGGGCATAGTTCAATAAGTCGAGTCGTCAAAGAGTTCGAAGCTAAGAAAAATATACGGCGGCCAGTAGGAATAAGTTCCCAAGCCAGACCAGACCTCTGCGCCCTCGGTGACATCCACTCTAAAAAACTAATAAATTCCCTCTGTATCTCCTATCAGAATATAAGAGACTTACGTAGTTAGCTTCCCAAATGGTATTCTGATAGTCTCTCGTTTGCATTAAAGGTTATTCTGTTCACAGAAACTTGGTTAAAGGCGGAGATTTGCTCCGAAGTTCTCCCAGCTGTTTTCGCTATATATCGGCTTATGAGACGTGGAGGTGGTGTCTTTATAGCGGTCGACTCCAGTCTCGCAACGGAATTAATAACTTTCGAGGAGTGCAACGATGTTTGTGACGCGGGCCGCGCACAAATAATAAATAATCAAATCCAAATTTAAACAAAGCGCGCGCTCGCGCCCAGACAAACCACTGGCCACACTAAACCAGAAAACCGGCCACACTAAATCGGATAAATCGGTAGCACAAGCGAGATCGATAGACCCAGCCAGGCCCTATATAAAGCGGGCGGCTGGCCTCAGGGAGATCATTCAGTGGTCGGAGTCGACCGAGGTGGAAGTCACCAGCCAGCAGCGACAAGGCAGCAAGATCAGGAGCAGGATCCAGCATCGGTAACTATAGTCAGCCCGGATAGTAAGTGATTATCCAACCACCTACGTATTATTGCTGACTTCAGGGTCCAATAACCACATTACGTCTTATTGCTGACTTCAGGGTCCAATAACAACATTACGTCTTATTGCTGACTTCAGGGTCCAATAACAACAATAACAACATTACGTCTTATTGCTGACTTCAGGGTCCAATAACAACAATAACAACATTACGTCTTATTGCTTACTTCAGGGTTCAATAACAACAATAACAACATTACGTCTTATTGCTGACTTCAGGGTCCAATAACAACAATAACAACATTACGTCTTATTGCTGACTTCAGGGACCAATAACCACAACTCTCTCTGCTGACTTAAGGGTCCAACAACAATACTTCTCTCTGCTGACTTAAGGGTCCAACAATAATTCTCTCAGC
>VNJV01013530.1:0-24898 GCA_008042635.1 Drosophila nikananu | reverse complement strand
ACTCTACTTAAGTGTAAGTCGATTATGATAATTGTATCTCATGGATACAATGACCACTGGCGCCAGCTATATGTCAGTTTGAGAACTGAGAGTTTTCAGATCAAAAATCTGGTTCTCAAGCTGGTTGCTCAGCAACATTATTTCACGTTTTCCGATTATGGTAATACTTTTTGTATTTTTTCTTGAAGAAGTTAGCGTTTTTGGAAGACAAAAATGTACCCATATTAAAAAAAAATTTCAAAATTTAACCAAAAATTAGAAGTCACGTTTTGAATGCAGAAAAGTTCTCCTATAAAAACTAGGAAGAAAAAACCAAACCAGACTGAAATCGGTAGAGTTTAAGCCAAGTTACGACCAAAAAACTCTTGAAGTAGTTTGCAATTTTAATTCCAAATATTTTTACATTTTTTTACATCGTCAAAAATTGACAAAAATTGTCCAAAAATTATAAATCAGGTTTTGAATGCAGAAAAGTTCTCCTATAAAAACTAGGAAGAATAATCCAAACCAGACTGAAATCGGTTGAGTTTGAGCCAAGTTATGACCAAAAACCCTTTAAGATGAAAGCAATTTGTATGCCAACAATTTACCCAATCATCTGAGTTCCTTAGACATGTACTAGGAGCTGCCAAAAACTTAGGAACAATTATTAATCAACGACGATTCATCAAATGATGATCGTGTCTTCTGTTTCAAATTTTGCCGGTTGTTAACAAGGTATGACCGCATCATTGGTCCTCAAAAAATTCCGAGCAACGAGTAGAAAGATCGGTCACACTTCAAAAGAATAAACATTTTTGCGCTGCATTAAGCTAGACTCTGAGAAAAAAAAAGCTACAATTAGCCAAAAATGGGAAAAGAAATTCATTTGAATTTCCAATTACGCAAGGGTATCTATAAGCTTATTGTTTTCAGCTGTTTCAGTTAACCACCTTAACTTTCTCACTATGTTAATTTAACAAGATGAATTTATATATTTCGGATTTTAAATAATCAATATTGGGTATTGTGGATAACGTGCTCTTGAAAACCGCCAGATCCAGCGGGAAAATAGCTAAATTTGCAACGCTGCCTCGGAATTGCGCCAAAAATCGCGCGGCAAGCCAAAGAAGAGGAAGAGACAAGATCGATCTGGAGCAGAAACCCCAATAATATATATGCTGACGTTGGCGACTTGCTGTTTGAACAGATAAGTAAACTTGCTTCGTGATGGTTAATAAAGAGAACGCCCTCAGTGTGGGCCAGCAGGTGAAGTGGATCGGGAGCCACGACGCGCTCCAGTCGGTGAAGAGTCTCGAGCACAAGAACGTCTACTTCTACCAGAAGTGCATCTATGGACCGCTGACTTTGACGGTGGGCGACTACATACTGGTTTCCAATGCGGACGCCGCCGAGCCGGACACTGTTAATGGTTGCGACGTGGCCCGCATCCTGCACATGTACGAACTGCGCGAGGTTACCGATCGCGAGCCCTACCGCGCCATCGTCCAGTGGTACTCGCGACCACAGGCCATACCGCACATCAATTTTGACGACGACAGCGTCTCCATTGACTTCGGCTTGGAGGTGATCGAGGAGCATAGACCGTACGACAACGACGTCGCCCTAGGCGCCATCTACCGCAAGTGCATCGTCCTGGAAGGCACCTCGGGCCACACGGCGGAGGAGATCCTTCAAAACAAGTCACATAAGCTAAAGACCACGGCCTGCCCCATGTTCGTGAGCCGGTACAAGTTCGTCAAGGTGAAACGACGCTATCGCCTGATTCCCCTGGAAATCCACCTGGAGGATCCGGATTCAAAGTCGCGTTCAGAGCGCAAATCGCTGGCTGCTTTGCGTGAATCTAAACGTTCATCATCTGCCCGCAAGGATGCTGCTGGAGAAGCCACCATGCAGAAGCGACGACGCGCCTCTATGGCGGCGGCCACATCTCTGGAGTTTGTCGATGTCAGCTACTTCAACTGTGAGAACAAGGTGTCGCCCATTAAGATCGTTGGCGGACGCAGTGTGGTTCGGCTGTCGGAGAAGAAAAAGAGTTCTGCGCAGGAGGAGATCAATGCCAACTATCTGCCGGCCTCGCCGCTCACAGAGAAGAACGCCAAGGTTGAGACGCCCAAATCTCGGGCCTCGGCCGCGCGCCGAAACCTCAATCTCAGCCTGGACAGAGGAGCGGACAGCACAGCTGATTCCGACTGCCTGAATTACTCGATTGTACAGCAAACGCCAGATCCGAAAACGCCCTCAAACGACATGAAGATCAAGCTGCGCCTTTCTGAACGAAGGCGATCGGTACGGCTAGCCTCTATAGACCACGATCCTCTGGAAATCGTGGATGAGACCAAAGAAACCCCGAGCTCACGCAAGCGTCTTGGCGTAACCACTGGCGATATTTACCACACACCTACCAAGAAGTCCAAGGAACTGCAGCTGGGCAGCGACGTGACGCCGTCAACGCGTCGTAAGAGTATCCTAAAGTCCGCCACCAGTCGACTTGCTGAAGGCACACCCAGACGCAGCATTCATCTCTCCAACATTGTGGAGCAGCGCGTGTTCAACGACGATGACGTTATATCCACCCCGAAAAGAGGACGCCCAAAGAAGAACGTCGAGGATGAGGATGAGGACTACTCGCCAAAGAAGTCTGTACAAAAGACGCCAACACGATCACGCCGCCTGAGCACCACCACGAAACCGGCGACAACTCCCAGCAAAGGAAGTACTACCACTACAACTACCGCAGCGGCCCCTATGACGCCTTCGCAAAAGATGAAGAAAATAAGGGCCGGAGAGCTGAGTCCCAGCATGCAGCAGCGCACGGATCGTCCGGTCAAGGACTCCAGCAAATCGCAACTGCAGTTGGCACGGGAGCAGCTGCACGTGTCCGTGGTGCCAAAGAGCCTGCCCTGCCGGGAGCGGGAGTTCGACAACATTTACGCCTTCCTAGAGGGAAAGATCCAGGACCAGTGTGGCGGCTGTATGTACGTGTCAGGAGTGCCGGGCACCGGCAAAACGGCCACAGTTACCGGAGTAATCCGTTCCCTGCAGCGTCTATCCAAGCAAAACGAGCTGCCAGCCTTCGAGTTTCTGGAGATCAACGGTATGCGTTTGACAGAGCCAAGACAGGCCTATGTCCAAATCTACAAGCAGCTGACAGGCAAAACCGTTTCCTGGGAGCACGCCCACTCTTTGCTGGAGAAGCGCTTCACTACGCCGGCACCACGAAGAGTTACCACTGTGTTGTTGGTTGATGAGCTTGACATTCTGTGCAACCGGCGTCAGGACGTGGTGTACAACCTGCTCGATTGGCCTACCAAGTCGGCGGCCAAGCTGGTGGTCGTCACCATTGCGAATACCATGGATCTTCCCGAGCGTCTGCTGATGGGTAAATTATAAATATGAATTTTATTTTAAAGATTTTTACTAAGACTCTTTTATGGCACAGGCAAGGTCACATCTCGGCTGGGACTCACCCGACTCACCTTCCAGCCGTATACACACAAACAGCTGCAGGAGATCGTCACCGCTCGCTTAGGAGGCTCGGAGGCGTTCAAGGGCGAGGCAGTCCAGCTAGTGGCCCGCAAGGTGGCCGCTGTCTCTGGCGATGCTCGCCGTGCCCTTGACATTTGTCGCCGAGCCACGGAAATCGCGGATATGGCGTCGGTCAAGTGCGTGACCATGCTGCATGTTCAGCAGGCCCTGGCCGAGATGATAGCCAGTGCCAAGGTGCAGGCCATCAAAAACTGCTCGCGACTGGAGCAGATCTTTCTGCAGGCGGTAGCAGCGGAAGTCACACGCACCGGCGTCGAAGAGACCACCTTTATGGGCGTCTATACGCAGGTCGAGACAATAGCTGCGTTCATGGGCGTGACCCTGCCAGCACCAGGACGTGCTCTTCGACTGTGCGCCAAGCTGGGCGCCGAGCGGCTTATCATTAGTGAGCACTCGCGCAACGATCTCTTCCAGAAGATCCTGCTCAACGTCAGCGCCGATGACATACACTACGCCCTCCGTGTGGGCGAGGTGAACTGAAAATATTATCTAGACAATTCTTAATAGGCTTTTAAGTTTCATTTTGATTATTTAAGTTTGCAAAAATATTATTTTTAAGTTGGTAGTTAATTCATTTCAAGTATTCCTTGTCTAGGCTTATTTAACAAATTCACCACGACTTTCTATTTATAGCCCAATTCGATCAATTCCATACATTGTAAAAGACTTAAGCGTTCTTAAATTAATACCTATTTTAAGCGTCATTTTTAAACAATTTAAAGTACAAACTCGTTACTAAAAACACAAAAAAGAACACTAGCACAGTGTAGCAGTCGTACAAAGCCTTTGGCGAAAAGACGGAATAGATGAAGAGGTGGTAGCGAAAGCCAACCATCAGGCAGAGGTAGAAGGCCGCCGGCAGCATGATTAGTGCGGCGTAAAGCGGAGCTATTAGCGAGTCAGCGGCAATAGAGTACGGTGGCTGGAGCTGCATGATGCCCACACTACGCAGATCCGAGCGTAGCGTGTGGACAATCAAGTAGAGGAATGCGTGTATTTCCGCACCATAAGTATTCAGGGTGACGAAGAGGCCCACGATAATGGGATTGTAACTGGTCTGCCCTATATATCCGGGCGTTAGGTCAATTGTGGACAGGCTGTTCGAGTTACCTTGGTAGAAGTAAAACATTCTGGCCAAGAATATAGTCATGATGATCTTGTATACGTGCACCAAGCGCACCGAAAACTTGCGGGCACTGGTGCCAAAGACATCGCACAGCTTATAGGTTTGCTGCAGGGCCACTAGGAGCACAGGCAGCAATAGGATATTCTGCACCTTTTGCAGAAGGGCAGCCAGCAGCAGGGAGCTGGTCAGGTTCGTCTGGAGGAGCTGCAGCAACGCGCTTCTCGAGCCCAAGGTCGGATGTGTTTGAGGCAAGGCTTCTCGATAGCCCAGCCCTAGAACCAGTGCCAGGCAGCACCAGAAGACCACCAGCGTCGGCACCATCAATTTGGAGGCCAGATACGGTGCCAGTTCGATGAAGTGCACCTGGCCATTGAGCCCGCGAAAGCAGTAGACCATGCACAGAGCCGCTCCATTGGCCACCGATTGCATCCAGCTGGCGCTGTGGCGATTTAGGCGGGCCCACAGCAACAACAGTGAGAATATCATGATGGTGCTCCGGATAGCCTGCAGCCGGTGGATGTAGCGCATGAGGGTGAGCAGCATCAGCATCACAAACACCTTCCGCATCTGCCACAGGCACGTCGAGGCAATCGTGTACAGATGCCGTCCGTCCAACTCCACATTGGTCTTGGTGATGCGTCGACGCAGGGTCCTGAAGGCCGTCAGCAGAATAAGGGTGTTGCCCAGATAATACCATGTCTTGTATTCGAACTCAATAAACGAGGAGGAGCCCAGTGTCAAAGTGCGAATAGCGAAGCAGACGAGCAGAGGTAGTGGCATTGGAATGGATAGCTTCAGGCGACGCGTATATATCGGAGGCAAGGCAATCTTAAGCAGCGCCTGCGCCACATCGATTGACAGATAAACGGAGATGCCCAGAGGAATCAGTAGCATAAAGCTTTGCAGCCAGGAGCTCGTCCGGATGATGTCCAACGCATGACTAGTCATATTTACAAGAACAGCAGCAATCACTGAAACAACCAGCTGCCCTACGTTCAAGCTGTCCAGGTGAAGCTGTTCGGTTAAGTCCAGGTACAGGACGGTGATCATCATGTGCAGCGATGTCTGGTTGAGAGTAGAAACCACAGTATTAGCATGAATTTAAAGGGAATCCGTCCAGGACACTCACCGCTGTGGTCAAAGCCAGTCCCAGGGCTATAAAACCGTAGTCAAATTTTACCAGCGACTCGGAGAGCAGACTGGAAATCTCCCGTGCAACCCGCATGTAATTCAGCTTGGCATTATGGTACAGCACCTGGCTAGCTGCACTTCCGTCCCCATCTCGCATTTGAATGAGCAGCATCTTGTGCACCATCGTGGCGTTCTGATACCAGTTGTAGTAATCTGCAGGAGCCACAAATGAATTAAGAAACACAGAGAAAAATCCTCGTATGCTCACCACTCCATTGGACCCTATCGTGGCCAAACTTCACTCGGGCCTTGTTGAGCAGGTGGTGGGCGTTGTAGAAGTAGGCGTACAACTGATGTTCCAGTGACAGCGATTGCAGCATCTCCGGTATCAGGCTGCCGATAGATAGCGTGGGTATCTCCACGGACAGAAGAACGGAGAGTGTGGGAGCCAGGTCGATTTGATTGTAGGTCTTTGTGCTCGATCTGCAGATCACAAAAAGAGTTGACTAAATTTTTCGATTATAACCTCGATTCGCTTACATGGACTTGCTGCAGTTCTTTGAATAGAGATAAAGCGGAACCAGAGTTTCGGCGGGCGTATTGCCGCCATGTCCTCCGCCATCGGCCATGCCATGATCTCCAGTTAGCATCACCAGATAATTGGGAAAGCTCTTTATTAAAAATAAGGTGTTAGTTGTACATATTTTTGATATTCAAGTAGGTTAACCCACCTTATGCTCCAATATCTTCTGCACCGCCTCATCCATTTCCTTTAGCTTGAGAGCTATCCTTGGGCTAGCATTCCCCTCCACATGACCAATGTGGTCCAGTCCCAGATAGTGCAGAATCAGTAGCGACCAGTCACTCTTGTCCAGTTCGGATTCCAGTACCATAGTCACATTTCTATCGCCTTCGTAGAAATCGTTGACATAAAAGGAATCATTGTTCTCCGCACGCCGCGTAAACTCGCTGGGAAAGAGCTTCACCCAGGTGTGGTCACCGGCGAAGGACACCACTCTATCCCTCTGCTTCAACCGGTGCAGAATCGAGTCTTCAACCTGCTCAGTGTGCCCCACGTTGAGGGCTATGTCGATGAAGTTGGACAGGGTTCCGGTGGTGATGCTCTTTAGGCGTGGCATCGTAACCGTCGGTATGTCAACATGAAGGGTGAGCTTTTCACAGGCCCTGGAATGTGCCACCGGCATGGACGTGGCATCGGGAAAGTCGTCGCGCAGTGCGTCGACCAGGAACAGTATAAAGGAATCGTAGGCAGGTGGTGGTGGCTCCAATCTGCAGAAGGGGGACAGGCCTTATCAGTACCTTATCTCACGCCATTCATCAATAAAACTCACTTTATGCCGTGCAATGTGGTGGGCCGGCCCTCGGGTACTGTGCTATCCTTCTCTGCCGCCGAGTAGGAGGCCGGAAAGAAGCCGATCAGAAAGAGCACGGCTCCGAGGAGGAACAGGCTAAGCATACCGAGGGTGTACCCCAGCCGACTCTTGTGCTGCTCCATATTTTTGTTTTCATTTCTTTCAGCGCTCCTTCTACACCAGCAACAACCAGTGTGACCGCAGTTTGTCTTGCCGCCGCCAATCAGCTGGGTCAACCCGATAACTTATCGATTGCTGTAGCTCGCCTTCATGGGTGTAAAGGGGATTGTTATTCGAACCCCAAGAATTCGTTTTTTAAAAATTATAAATATAATAATAGCAAAGTTTGTTTTATTAATTTAACAATATATATCAAGGTAGATTAATTTATTATTATTAAATTATCACAGGCTTGAGAAAGACCTATCCCCTTTTGCAATTTTTTCCGACTACACCCATGACACAGCAATTGCCTGAAATATAAACAATAAACTGAAAATTCTTCGCTTCCAATCCTTACTTAAAATGGTAACGTGTGGAGTTATTTGCGTAAGTGACGACTACGAAAAGTTCCTGATGCGCTGCTCCCACTGTCCTACCGACGTGGAATTGGCCCAGTGGCAAGAGTTCGTGCTCCACATTCGGAACATGCACAGCTTGCTCGTGCAGGACCAAGATGAGGAGAAACCTGAAAACATCGACATCAAAATCCTAGTTGAGGCGACATCCGAAACATTTGAGGTGGAAGAGATTCTTTTGGATGCAGATGAGATCAAGGTGAAACAATCTATAGAGATGAATATAGAAGCACTCGACTCGTCGCCTGACGAGACAGAGGAGTCTGAGGACTCCGGTGGCTCAGACCAGGAGGCGGAACCCTCGGCACCTCCTGCTGAGAACGACGACATAATCCCTACACCCACTTATAAGGTATTCAAAGACCGACATTCAAAATGGCTAAGCGTAACGATGTTTTTATCCCTGCAGTTTCGTCCCACCTTCTTTCGTCGGGATCCTCGGACGGTTAAGTTTATAGAGATCTACAAGGCACATCCGTGTCTCTGGGATTCCGACCACAATGACTACAAGGAGCCCGGAGCATGCTTAAGTGCGTTAAAGCAGATGATTGCTTCATTGGATGCAACTGTGTCAGTAGTTCTAAGCGAGGCCAATTTGAAAATGGCCATCAAGAAGCTGCACACACAGTACAACACCGTTCACAGACGGGTGCTATTGGGAAAGCAAAAGCCCCAATCCCTGGCCTACAATGTGTACACTCTCTGCAGCTTTCTGAAGGACTGTCGGAAAGGGGATGAAATAAGTCGAGAACAGGAAGAAGTTGGCAAAAGCGGAAAGATTCAGGCAAGGACACAGGCATGTGCTTTCATGAATTAACTATTAATTTTTGTTCGACTTACAGTTGGATTTTTCAAAGAAGAACAAACTGACCACGGATCTCATTAAGATGTACTCCAACTTTCCGCAGCTTTACGATCCCACGGACAAGGAGTTCTGCAGCATGATCTCTCGCAAGCAAGCCTACGAGAGTCTGGCCGCAAAGATCTCAGTGCCCGATGAAGATATCAACAGTGATGACATATACCGTGCCATCCAAAGTGTCCGTCAGTGGTATTACAAGACCATGAAGTATGCCATTAATGAAGGAAACGGGACGGAAAAGTTTTATTTACAGATGTGCCGTTTCCTGCCGCCAAATGTGTTCAAGCAGCGGTTGGTCTGCGAGATTTGCCACCTGGTCATGTCCTCTGATTATGTACTGCAGGCGCACATTTTTAAAGCTCACAACATCGGTGAGCTGCCGTTCAAGTGTACCCTATGCGACCGCAGTTTCATTGCCCGCATTGAGCTATCCAATCATATGCAGCGGTTTCACATCGGAAAGACCCACAAGTGCAACCACTGCGAGCGGTCTTTTGCCGTGGTCTCAGACCTACAACTCCATATCCGGACCCACACCGGCCACAAGCCATTCGTGTGCGAGCAGTGTGGCAAGGCCTTCCGGCTTAAGTCACAGATGAAGCTCCACGTCACGGCCATTCACACCAAGATAAGGGCCTTTAAGTGCACCATGTGCCCGAAGGATTTTGTGAAGAAGGTCGATTGGTCTGACCACATGAAAGGCCACTTGAACATTCGCGACAAGATATGCACAGTCTGCGGAAAGGGATTCACCAGCTGCCACTCCCTCATCCGGCATCGGCAGATCCATTCCGAGGTGAAGAAGTTCGTTTGCAAGCTGTGCGACGCTAGATTCTCCCAGTTTGTGGGCCTAAATTCGCATATGAAGCGCACCCACAATATTGTGCGCAACAAACAACAGAAGGAAACGGAAGATGTTGATGCCGAGAACCAAAATTAATAAATAAATAATAATTAAAAATAAAAACATTCTTAAATGAGAGTGCACATTTTTATTTTAAGAAAACAAAATATAGGGTTATTAAAATGTTTTAAAATGTAGCCACATAAAAAAATTAAAAGCGGTAATAATTGAGCCACGCGCCTCAATTTTGATTTCCGATAGATCCAGACCTCGTCCGATAAGTTCCCTTTTCGTTCCCAACACACTCAGCACAGTGTTGCAAAGCGTAAAGGCCAAACTCCAGTGTTGTAAATATTCCCAGCATTAAGAATAATAAAAAGAATCGGAACACATTGTTTTTAACAACAAAATAAATTTATTTGTGGCCGTGCAGCATGGAGGTGTGCGGCAGCTTATTGACCAACTCCACCTACAAGCAGTTCCGACTGAAATGCCTATACTGCACAATAGAGAGCGAGCTGAAAGACTGGGAGGCGTTCATCGTTCACGTACAGACGGCCCATTTCTGCGAGGAGGAGGAGGACTGCAGTGCCACCGTCGACGGCAACGGCGAGGACACTGTCTCACAGGACTTCGGCTTACCCACGGAATCCACGGACCAACACATCGTCTACGAGCCGGACGAGCTGTTCGATGTGATCGAGACTGTTGAGGAGGTCGGCGAAGATGAGTGGATGGCAACTGAACTGAAATCGGTAAGACCTAGATCAAAGGCGTGGGTGTTGAATGATAAACAGAAACAATTCTATATTTGATCGTTAGGAGTTTGACAATATGAGTGATGACTTCGATTGGCCAGAACCGTCAGATGATTTCCAGGAGAATGCCAAACCCGAGGCACCAGAGATAACTAGCGATACTGCTGCCCCCCTCTCCATTAAGAATGTTCAACATCCAGACGATATGATCATATATGGTAGTGATTCCTCATTTTCCGAGGTCGACATGGTGGATATACCCAGAAGGCCCGGACGACCGCTAAAACGAAAGAGACCCGGTCAGGTTTTCAAGGTAAGCAAACACATTATTACTGAAGATCGCAATCGACTTAGCTTTCTTGTAGTTCAAGGTATCCTTTATTAGGAGCAATCCACGAGTGCTGCACCTAATACAAGCATACAAGGAGCATTCCTGCCTGTGGAATCCCTCAGACGAGCATTACAATGACGCAACTGTGCGTACTAGGGCCTATGAAGCTATGATAAAATACATGGACAGCCGCGCCAATGTGCTCTTCACCACCGAGCAACTGAAGAAAACCATCGTGGATCTCCACATCCAGTACACCATGGCTAGCCAGGCGAAAGCAAACGGCAAGTTGGTTGGACTAGCAGCCCGCTACATGGCCAAAAGCGAGTACCTTGCCGTCTCACCGAAGGTGCTCCCGAAAGAGGAAGTAGAGAACGACGAATTAAATGTGATTAAGGTAATATCTAGGTTCTCCGTGTAACCCACCCTTTTCCAATGGTTTCTATGCATTGCAGCTCAACTTCAAGAAGGAAAACGAGATGACTACCTCATTTATAGAGACCTACGCCAACTATCCGCAGCTGTACAATTCGTCGCATCAAGAATTTGGTTCGGTGGAAGCACGACAAGAGGCCTACAGGCAAATGGCCCTGGAATACCTACCAGTGGCCAAGGTGAACGAGACAGAGATATATATTACTGTCAACAGGCTGCGTCGCTGGGTTTACGATGCCATGCGTCGTCTGAAGTCCAAGGAGCTCATCCAGAAGTGCACTCGGCAGGAGGTGCAGTACTTGCAAATGTGCAGCTTCCTTCCCTCCAAGGGCTCGGAGAGTCTGGTTCTCTTCTGTGAGTACTGCGATAAGCGCTTTCACGGGGACTACAACCTACTGGTGCACATTTTCAAGGCTCACGCCGTGGGCGAGTTACCCTACCTGTGCTCCCTCTGTCCTCGGCGCTTTGACCGGCAGGTGGACATGGAGCGGCACAAGCTGCGCTCACACTTCGAACGAAAGCTCAAGTGCCAGTACTGCAATAAGGCCTTTGCCGTCGACAACGACCTGAAAGTACACACGCTCATCCACACGGGCGAGAAGCCGCACACGTGCAGCATTTGTGGCAAGAGCTTCCGGCTGAAACTGCTCCTTGACCATCACATTAACGGCTACCATCTAAACCTGAGGCCCTACCACTGCGAATTATGCAACAAGAGTTTCCGCAAAAAGTTCGAACTGGACAACCACATCAAGGCACATCTGAACATTCGTGATAAGAAGTGTGAGCACTGCGACGCTACGTTCTATGATCATTCTTCACTCTCCAGGCATCGCAGGACCCACAAACTATCGTAATATTTCGTTTATTTACAGTTAAGTAATTGTAAATTGGTTTATTTTTTTCATAATCATGAAAAAAACTTTGGAATTAAACAGTGCATATTTTATGGCCACTAATGCACACTTTCTTTAAATTCTACTAAATCAAATTAGTTCTATGGTAAGAGTAAACCTGGATGTTTGGTAGATAGAAAGAAAACATAAACATTTATATATTTTTAAATATAAAAATACTTACTTGTGGTTCAAAAACAGGCAGAACATGTACAATATAAGGGAGTGCTGTAGCCAATTTATTTTAAACTCAGCTAAAGATATTGTGACATTTGGGAAATGTTTTCTCTACTTAAACGTTTTCTATATAAGTTCGTTGGGGATTCGTAGGTTCGAAGTGGGTCAATAAATAAAATTAACAATGATTAAGTGCTTTATATTAGTTCTATTTCATGGCACCACCGTAAAGTTTTTGGATCTCAAGAGCTCTACAAATTGGGCGGCTCCCTTGCCGTTGGCCTCCTCGTAGTAGGGCAGCTCTTTGAGTCGCTCCAGCCAGGCGGCAATCTTCGGATACTTGGCCAGATCCAACTCCAGAAAAACTCCAATCGACGTGATGGTCGAAACAATGCTGAAGTCGGCTATGGTCAGTTGGTCACCGGCCAGGTAATCATGCTCCAGGAAAGCCTCCACAAAATCGTAGACCTGAGTGACGTGATCAACCTGCTTCTGGGGCAATGTGGCTTCGCCGTTGAAAAGCACCGGACGCGTGAGTCTCCTTAGGGCGGCTTCGAAAACCACACCCGACTCGAAGTGCATCAACTGATCAACCTTGGCGCGCTGCAGCAGATCCTTGGGATAGAGCTCATCGCTGGACGCATACTTCTCCACCAGATAGGCCATAATGGCGTGCGAGTCCCAGATGCAGGCATCGTCGTCCTGCAACAGTGGCACCGTGTGCTGCGGATTCTTCTTCGAGTACTCCTCGCCGTAGTTCTCCTTCTCGAACAAATTGACGAACAGGTAATCGTAGGGCAGCTCCAGGGCCTTCAGGGTGAGCAAACAAGCCCGGGTGGGCGGACTGGCGTCCAGGCCGTACAGCGAGATCTTACCCATCTTCTGCAGTTGACTTTCAAGTGTGTGGAAAGAGCGGCTCCGCGAAGGATTTATATACCAGCCAGTTGGCATGGGAATCGTCAGCCTGGTGATGGTTTTTTAATTCAATCCGCCCAACCCCATCTGCCGGAGGTACATACGTGCTTCCTTAAAGCCACGCAAGCAGTAGAAATGATTTGCAATTTAATTATTTACACTGCGGTTTGGAAATAATTTAAAGTAGTTATATTTAAAAGAAAAATTTGAATAATTTTTGAGTATTTAAAAGGTAAAACCTGGAATTTAATTATATTTTCTAAAGGATTTCAAAGTTAGTTCAACTTTTTAATCGATTTCTAAATAGAAAAAGGCTTTCCAGATTAATTTAATTGCTTCACATTCTGATTTATTCAGTATTTTTTTTTTTTAACTCGGGTTTTACATTTGTAATTTTTGTTTTCCCTTCGTTGTAATTTTTTAAATGCATTTTTCCCTCAGTGTGTACAGGATTTGTCAACAACTTTCTTTAATTAGCTGCGATTAAAAATTCATGTCCCCAACACCGGACTAATTGTGGGAAAGAAGACTGCTTACAGGAGGGTCAGCTGGCCCTTCAGCATGTCCACGTACTTGCTGGCCCCCGCCCCGTTGGCCTCCTCGTAGTAGGGCAGCTCCTGGAGGCGCTTCAGCCAGGCTGTGACCCTGGGATACTTCTCCGCATCGAGTTCCACAAAGGCCGGCAGCGAGGAGGCTGTGGCCGCACAGCAGAAATCAGCCACGGTCAGGGTATCCCCGTTGATGTAGGGGTTCTCACCCAAGAACGTCTCCAGGTGACCATAGCCATCGCGTATATTGTCCGCCTTCTCCCGGGGTATCTCCGTGATGTTGTTGTAAAAGTACGGAGCACAGATATTGCGCAGGGCCATGAACAGGACACTGGCATCGAAGTAGAGGCGCTGATTCACCTGTGAGCGCTTCACCAGATCCTTGGGATACAGCTCATCCGACTGGGCATACTTATCCACCAGATAGCACACAATGGCATGTGAGTCCCAGACCAGGACACTGTCATCGTCGAGCAGCGGTATGGTGTGCTGGGGATTCTTCCTCAGGAACTCCTCCTGGCGATGGTCTCCCGCCAGGAGATCCACTTCCCTGAACTCGTACTCCAGCTCCAAGGCTCGCAGCGTCAGCTGGCAAGCCCTCACTGGGGGACTGATGTCCAGGCCGTATAGCACAATGCCCGACGACATGATCCAAACTCGATCTGCAAGGCCACCGAAGTGATATTGATTCCAAAGGCTTCGCCAGGTATTTATACGTTTTCGAAAGCTTGTGAAGTAAGCACAGACCGAAGCTTTGCACTTGGTTTGCGTTGAATCTGTAAGATGATCCTGGGTGGGGCTCCAGACCAAAGTACTTTTCCATATCCCAAAGCTTTCACTGATGAAATACTTGTCCATATAAAAAACTGTTGATGTTGATTCTTGGAAGTTAAGGCAGGGTTTTGTGGTTGATTCTTAAACGCTTGAACTATTTAATTAATTATTATAATAAAATATAGAACTATCGTAACTCCCTGTGATTTTTAAATATATTTTAAGATCTTATATATAAACTATAGAAACTATATTTTTGCTTAAGAAATTTCTGGGATTTTTAAAACCCATAAAAATACGTCTAAAACGCATCTTTTGAGGTATACAACGAAAAGTTTTTTGTAACTCAATTTTGGATACCTTTTCAGGAGTTTTAAGGAGCTAATAATTTCCTTGATAATTTATATATATTTCTATATAATTCCCCCTTAAAAACCACATCATCGCTGTACAAAAATTAAAAAAACCAAAGTTCAATGCATTTAAAAGCACAAAAATAATTTAATGTTGCTCCCAAAATCAAAAATATCTAAACAATAGTGAATTTTTTGCCCTTGATAAAGTCGACGAGCATGGACATCCGTTTGGATCCGTTGGCCTCCTCATGGTAGGGCAACTGCCTGATCCGCTGCACCCAACTGGCCAGCTTGGGAAACTTGGTGGCGTCCACGTCGTGGATGAGCATTATGGTAGACAGTCCCGAAATGACATGGAAGTCAGCGATTGTCAGATTTTTACCAGCCACGAAATCGTTGCTCTCCAAGAACAAGTTGAGTGTCTTGTAGGCTTCGTCCAGAGCATCGAACTTGGCCTTGGGAATCTCGGTCTTGCCCTCCCTCAGCGGTGTAATCAGGGCTTTTTGAGTGCCGACCAGCACACTGGATTCGTAGTACATCCGCTGATCCACTATAGCCCGCTGCTGCAGATCTTTGGGATACAGCGAATCGTCTTTGCCATATTTGCTGACCAGGTAGGCATTGATGGCATGGCTGTCGTTGATGTGGAAACCATCGTCCGTCAGGGTTGGAACCGTGTGCAGCGGATTGATCTTCAGGTATTCCGGCTTCAGATGCTCACCGGCCATCAGATTGACGACCTTGTACTCAAAGTCCAGTCCCAGGGCATTCAGGGTGAGGAGCACCGATCGAACTGGTGGACTGGCATCGATACCGTAGAGAGTTAGTTTTCCCATTTTCCTGGCTGTGCTGGTAGTTAGTACTTTGGTTGTTACTCGATGTGGTGACCAAAACACTCTGTGGCTTTTATACCCGCTGAGGTCTCTTAAGTTAAGAGTGTTTCGCAGAGCTGTGATGACTCTGCAGTAAGCCGTTGGCGATGACATCAGTCGATACTCTTGGAACAAGCGAACCCACACTAACGAAAGAGAGCTTTAATGATGTGGCGTTACCCCTGCTCTTAGAGAAATTTCACAACAGGTAATTATATGTTTTTGTTTTTACGCCAGGTCTCATTAATGCGACCGAAAAAAAATTATACTTACAATCATTTGGATTGAACCACCTTTTGACATATTAGTCATAAGGCCGTTTTGGTTATTTATAGCTTTTATTATTTATTATCGCGTTGCTGTATCGAAGTGTATTACATATATAGTACTTTTCTTTAAAAAGTAAAACTAAAACTAATGGTGAATAAACTTGAGTAAGAGATATGTCTTAGGTCCTACCTGTTATAAATATTTTCTCTTAGCTGCTCTTTTATTTTTGGTTCGTTGGGAAATATAACTGAACTAAGCTCTTATCCATTACCCACTCTCTTCATAATAAACAAAAGTATAACCCTTAATTATGGGTTATTATTGGAAAAGTATATGGGAACTTTATAATTGCGGGTTTGTGGATAAATTGGGGTACTACTACATTTTTCAGATATATATTATTTAAATTCCTAAGTGGAATAGACCAAGACAAACACCACCCATACATCAAAGAAAATGTAAATTAATAAGTAAAACATCATTATATATATTTTCCTGTATAATACCTGCATTATGCATCTTATTAATTTATATTGTTTTTTCTATGAATGTCTTATGCATCTTATTCATTTATATTGTCTTCTTATACATGACCAAAGGAAACATCATAAATATTTGCCCAAAAACAAGATCTGATTCTAATACATTTAAATTAATAGTTTGTATTTGTGCTGCGATTAAAAGTAAATAATACTTCAACTTGGACTCTATCTTTAGACTTAACAGATTAAATATGGCAAATTAAATACCTAGTAAACATGACCAACTTTATTTGTCCTTTTCAATTCCCTAGAAACAAGTTTAGACTGATAATAGTTTCTAATTCATAATCTACAATTCTATTCAGCGATAGTATTGTCACCTGTCATAATTGCCCAACAGTTTCCCTTATCTTTTCTTCTTATCAAAACATAAAGTTTGGACTGACACTAAAGAGTAAAGCCACAAAAGTCAAGTGTTTGATTTAAATATTTGCAATAATTTATTTTTGAGTATATTCTTAGAAATACTTCTCTTAGGAGTAGATACAAAGTCTTAAACAATGGTGAAGTTCTTGCTCTTGATGAACTCAATGATCTGCGCTGCCGGAGTGCCGTTGGCCTTCTCGTAGTAGGGCAGCTCCTTGATGCGCTGCACCCAAGCGGCCAGCTTCGGATACTTGCTGGCATCCACGGGCAGGAACACCACGAAGCCGGTCATGGCGGCAGTGACATGGAAATCGGCAATGGTTAGACTATCGCCAGCCAGATAATCGCCGCTCTCCAGGAACAAGTTGAGGTTCTTGTACACACCTTCCAGGGCATCAATCCTGGCCTGCGGAATCTGCGAGTTGTTCTCCCAGAACAGCGGCATGGTGATGGCCCTGCCGGTGGATGTGACCACACTGGAATCGTAGTGCAGACGCTGATCGACAATGGCTCGCTTCTGCAGATCCTTGGGGTACAGGGAGTCGTCCTCCTTGCCGTACTTGCTCACCAGATACGTGTTGATGGCATGGCTGTCGTACAGATAGAAGCCATTGTCGTCCAGCGTGGGCACGGTGTGCAGGGGATTCATCTTGAGGAACTCCGGCTTCAGCTGCTCCTTGGCCGGCAGATTGACGATCTTGTAGTCAAAGTCCAGGCCCAGGGCATTCAGGGTGAGGAGCACCGATCGAACTGGTGGGCTGCCATCGATTCCATAAAGCGTAACTTTTCCCATGGCTGCGTTTCGAGGTGCTGTTTGCAGGTGAGTGTTTCTATATGCCCGGAATCCAGGGGTTTATATAGCCACAAACGTTGGAGTGTTCTCTTCAATTAAGAGAGAGCTTTGCCGCGGTGTGATGACAAGGCAGTTTGTTCCACACACCAAATGTGTGTTTTGTGAGAAACCACAACACTATATCTCTAAGAGATAATCTCTTAGCTGCCATGTTTATCGGTCAACTCACTGGGCTATGTACTAGTACTCTCTTGACTTAAGAGAGCTTTGGTGAGTAAAGCTCTTTGATTGGAATGTTTCAGGCGAAACTCTGGGCCCCCCGAGGCTAATTATTTGTTTATCAAGCGATAAGCCCTAAAATGCTGCCTAACAATGAATCAGCAATAAAAATAATGGTCACAAACAAAATATGTAAGTGTAGAGCAAACAAAAAGATAATTGAGCACATATTTTTATAGGCCAGATAAGAATAAAAATATAATGCAAACAGAAGCAAACAAGTGTTCAATGCTCTTCGATTTTAGAGCTTTGTTAGATATATCTAAGCTTGGTTCTGGCTCTCTTGTATAAATATCAAAGTATATATACACATTCTAAAAAATATATTTACATATGTAAATAAACTAAAATTGGTTTTAAATATTCTCTTCCTTTCGGAACTGTTTAATTTATTTAAAATTCCATTAGACATTCCTCAATTAATGTTACTTCTCTAAAACTAAACCAGGTCGCAGAGCAGCAATGTACTTGTTCAGCCCCCTCTGGCTATCCTCCTCGTAGTGCGGCAGCTGGGCTAAACGTTCCAGCCAGGCTTTGACCTTGGGATACTTTTCCGAATCCAATTCCAGGACAGCGGCCAAAGCGGAAGCCGTAGCGCCACAGCAGAGATCAGCCAGCGTGAGACTGGAGCCCGTCAAGTAGGGATTGCCGCCGAGAAACCTATCCAGGTGGGCGTAGGCATCCCTTATGTTATCCACCTTCTCCTTGGGCACCAGGCTCACCTGGTGATAGAAATACGGCAAACTGACATTCCGCAACGACATAAACAGGACACTGGCATCGAAGTACAGACGCTGATCCACCTGAGCCCTTAGCACCAGCTCCCTGGGATATAGCTCATCTGAGTTGGCGTACTTATCCACCAGATAGCACACAATGGCATGTGAGTCCCAGATGAGAGCTCCATTGTCATCCAGTAGCGGGACCGTGCGTTGCGGATTCTTCGTCACATAGTCCTCGGTGAAATGCTCCCCGGCCAGGAGATTCACCTCCCTGTATTCGTAGTCCAAGCCAAGGGCCCGCAGGGTCAGTTGACACGCCCTGACTGGCGGACTAATGTCCATTCCATACAACACGATGCCCGACATCTGATCTGCTCACCCAACAAGCCCAAGTTCTACTGAAACCGCAGAGCTACCAGTCGACAGATTGGCACTAAATGAAACTAAATAAATAAGCAATTTGCTGCGCTTGTTAAGTCCCCAGCTGGAACTTTTACACTGTAAACTGTAAGTGAGAACTGGGAACTACATATTTGTTTTTAATGTTAAAAATGCTGCCATTTCAGCTGAGATAAAACCACAGTTTATAGTGTTTGGGAAACCTCAAGTGAAATTACTTCACAGTTCTTAAGAAAGACACAATTTTTTTCTATTAATATTAACTTTTAATAGTTATTGTAAATGTGAACCGTTTAGTTCTAAAGAAAGACAAAATATTAATTATAATAGTTACTATATATTTTATTGTTAATCATTTTTAATTGGAATTATCTTTGGTTGCTGGCTTCATTGATCCCCCACTTTGGTCCACTGGCTGCGAAGAAAGCTGATGTATCCCTGAGCTGGAGCCTCGTTGATCTCCTTGTAGTAGGCCAACTCGTTGAGGCGATCCAGCCAGGCGGTGATCTTGGGATACACAGTGGCTTCGATGTCCACAGCTGCCTTTAAAGCACTGACAGTGGGTCCGGTGAGCAAATCAGCCAGGGTCAGCGAATCTCCCACCAAATACTTGCCGCTGCTGCTCAGGAAAGTCTCCAGCAATTGCAGACCCCGATGGGCACTGTCCAACTTCTCCTGTGGCAACTCAGTAACCCCCTTCAGCCAGAAGGGTGCAACTAGGTTGACCAGTGAGGCATAGATGACACTGGCATCGAAATAGAGACGCTGGTTGACAATCGCTCGCTTGATCAAATCCTTGGGATACAGCGCATCCGACTTGCCGTACTTGTCCACCAGGTAGGTGGCAATGGCATGTGAGTCCCAGAGGTAGGTGCCATTGTCTTCCAGCACTGGCACCGTGTGCTGTGGGTTCTTCTTGAGGAACTCCTCGGTCAGGTGCTCACCCTCCTGTAGATTCAACACCTTGTACTCGTAGTCCAAGTCCAGCGCCCGGAGGGTCAGTTTCACGGCCCGCACACACGGACTCATGTCAACGCCGTACAAAACGATCCCCGTGTTCGACATTTGGAAATGAGTTTGCTTCAACGCTTCTCTAAAGACTGATCTTTACGGCGTTTCGTGAACATTTTGTTTACGAAAAGCTTCAACCGAAAAGCAGAAATATGATGACTTAGAACAAAAAAAAAAGCTTTTTTGTTTTTTAGTATGTCATCGTTAGTTTTTGGTTTATTTATTTCACCAGGACAAAAACTGTTACTATATATTTTTGAATTTTCTAGAGGGAGTATTTGGGTATTATAATTTAAGTCATAAAAATGAATCATAAGGAAGAATATGTGCTGAGCCTTTAATATTTAAATATTCTGCTTCAACAGGCGAATTGATCTAGCCAACAAATATATTATTTTATCACTTAGCTGACTATTCGTCGGTTTTTCTGTTTTGTTCTGTGGGTTTCTATGAAAAATGGTCTCTCATTAGTATAGTAAACTTATAGTAACTTTTTAATATCATTGACATGGGAATTGAATTAATCAGAATATGCTTCTTTTAACCATTTCAAAACTACCTAACAACGATCGGTGAATTTATATAACTATCAGGGAAAATTGGTAACAATTTCTTTATTTTTACATTAAATATTTTATACACCTAACACAGAAAAATATTTATTTCGTTTAACCCAAATTTAACTTATAGCTGTCATTGGAACGATTGGGTTAAATTGTAATCTAGTTTAATTTCTTGTTTTCCAGAACGTATAAAAATATACCCAAGGCCATTAAAATAGTTTTATACAGCAAGAATTTATTAATCAATTTAAGTTAGTAGATAATTAAAAAGGCACACATTTAAATATATATTCTTATTATATTATGTATAGTATAATTTATTTTTCAGTTCAGCAATTACTGGTCCCCCAGCTTGGTCCACTGGCTGCGAAGGAAGGTGACATAGCCCTGAGCGGGCGCCTCGTTGATCTCTTTGTAGTAGGGAATCTCGTTGAGGCGCTCCAACCAGGCGGTGATCTTGGGATAAACCTTGGGATCGATGTCTAGTATAGCGGGCACGGCGCTGACAGTGGGTCCGGTGCACAGGTCGGCCAGGGTCAGCGTGTCACCCACCAGGTACTTTCCGCTGCCCAGGAAAGTCTCCAGCAACTGCAGACCCCGGTGAATGGTGTCCAGCTTCTCTTGAGGAACCACCGTGATGCCATCGATCCAGAACATCTTGGTTATGCTGGCTACGTTGGCATAGATGACACTCGCATCGAAGTACAGGCGTTGGTTGACAATGGCCCTCTTGGTGAGATCCTTGGGATACAGCTCATCCGACTTGCCGTACTTGTCCACCAAATAGGTGGCGATGGCGTGCGAATCCCAGAGGTAGGTGCCATTGTCTTCCAGCGTGGGCACCGTGTGCTGGGGGTTCTTCTTCACGTACGCCTCCTCGAGATGCTCGGCCTTCTGCAGGTTGACCTCCCTGAATTCGTAGTCCAGATTGAGGGCCTTGAGGACGAGCCTGACGGTTCTCACACAGGGACTCAGGTCCGCTCCGTACAATACGATGCCAGTGCTCGACATTATGAGTAGCGTTTACAGCAACGTTACTCTTACGACTGATGTCCCAGAATGATATATAGACATATAATTATGAGCTTTCAGCTTGAAGAGATAAAAAGCTTTGGCCAGATGTCCAGAGTTACCTCTCTCTCGAGAGAGAGGTAAATAGCACTAAAACATAGAATCCAAATTGGCATTGTGCAGGTGTTTTTTTTTTTTGTAATGAAAGAAGAAACGCTATTTAATTGATTTGAGGAAACGAATTATAACGTCAGGAGATGACCGTACTTTTAGGTCTTGCATTAAAAACAAGAAGTAAGTAGGTTAAAACAGTTAATAGAGCTTATAAACTTAAGACAATACTCTAAAAGTCTGTTTGAATTGACAGAAAAATATATAGAAAGAAGTATATATTTTATATTTTTATAAATAAGGAGCTGGAAACATTATTATCTTAAAGAAAACTTGATTTTGTTGTAAAACGTAAGACTGTCTCTGAAATCTAAGACCTTCTTCTGTTTCAATTTAAGAGACAGGCATGGCGATGCTGATCAATAACTAACAAATTTTATAGCTTATTTCATTGATTTTTGGTAGGCATTTAACAGTAATTCCTATCATACCTTAATTACCTTTCAGACACTAAAAGTTAATAACTTCAAAATCCATTAAGTAGAATTTACAATCAATATTTCCCAACTAAAAGTAAAAAACTACAAAAGTAATTATAATTTCAATATTTCATATAACTTTAATGAAACATAATTCCTTAAAAATATTGGAAATGAATGAAATATTGAACATGTGAATGACGCGAATAGTTATGGCCTCAGCAGTGCAGGATTCACTTGTCCCCTAGCTTGGTCCACTGGCTGCGGAGGAAGGCCACGTAGCCCTGGACAGCCGCCTCGTTGATGTCCTTGTAGTAGGCCAACTCGTTGAGGCGCTCCAGCCAGGCGGTGACCTTGGGATAGGCGCTGGCTTCGATATCCACGGCAGCTCGCAGGGCACTGACCGTAGGGCCGGTGCACAGATCGGCGACGGTGAGGGTATCTCCCACCAGATACTTTCCGCTGCTCAGGAAGGTCTCCAGCAGTGTCAGGCCGCGATGGATTGTGTCCAGCTTCTCCTGGGCCACCTCAGTGCTGCCATGTATCCAGAAGGGAGCCACCACTCCGGCCAGACCGGCGTAAATGACGCTGGCATCGAAGAACAGCCGCTGATCGATGACGGCCCTCTTGGCGAGATCCTTGGGATATAGCGCATCCGACTTGCCGTACTTGTCCACCAGGTAGGTGGCAATGGCGTGCGAGTCCCAGAGGTAGGTGCCATTGTCGTCCAGCGTGGGCACCGTGTGCTGGGGGTTCATCTTCAGGTACGCCTCCTGCAGGTGTTCGGCCTTCTGCAGGTTGACCTCCCGGAATTCGTAGTCCAGGTTAAGGGCCTTCAGGACGAGCTTGACGGATCTCACACAGGGACTCAGGTCCACGCCGTACAATACGATGCCAGTGCTAGACATTTTGTGAAGTGTTTACAGAAACGGTTCTATTACGACTGATCGGTCCGGCGATGGCTATATACTGTTTTGCCGGGAGCTTTTCCAGAGAGAGGGTGCACTCTGAAAGCACTCAAATAAATATTCGTTTTGTAATGCTGACTGCCCAAGACTCTCCTCCCTATCAGTATTTCCAATATGCTTAATTTCATCATGGGATAAGTTGTGGAACGCCCTGAGTTTGGTTTCTTTTTGTGGGTTGTGAAATGGGAGACCAGAACGGCTGACAAATGTTTGCTTATATTTCAAAGTGCAAGTCATTATGAGAATTCCTAAATAACTAAACAAAAGCTATAGTTTAAAACTTTTTCTATTTGTTTGTTTACTTAATTGGCTTTGTTTACTATGGCAGAGAATTGAATATATGAAGGTATTCTTTGTATAATAAAATGTATTTTGCTGTGTAGAAATGCCACTTTTTACCCGTTTTTATACTTAAGTATATATTTACATAAATGTATTCTACTTTTGTGGTAAAATCATTTTCTTTGAGAAGCTTAAAAGTTATTGTTTAGCCTCACAAAAGCTTGTGTAACTTATTGTTCAAGTTAAGCTAAATGTTTGCTCAAAATTCTCATTGTTCTTCTTTTTAACATTCAGGAATTTTTTTACACAGACACCATAAGTACTCGATCTTATAAAGATAATACATTTATATTGTTAATATAATATTTAGACATAATTTTGCTCCAAGCTGTAATTGATTCCTTTATTATACTTTCTGATTAAAAAATACATTATTGAAAATGCGTTGAGTTTTATGAAAATGGATACTTTCTGCATAGCATAATAAAAGGTATATATTTTGAGGAAAATATAAATTATTATTCTGCATCATAATTTATTATAAGTAATTTTATAATTTCTAATATTTAATAAACATTTCCTATTTAAAACAGACTTAAAATAGTTTAAACTATGGTCGAATTATAAAAGGTATGGCCACTCTCCTATAGCACTCTCTAGTTGTTACCCTAAGATTCAGTCGCTCTCAAGTGAAACACTAACACAAGCAAATATCGGTTACCCTACGAGAGAGCCCTGTCCTCACCATATATAATTACACCATGGTTTAAACTATTCCCCAAATATATTCCATAATATTTATAGTCGTTAAAAAGCGACTCCCTTGAGCCGTGCCACCCATGGCTGGGCATATAAATCACCGTCGACGTTGATCAAATATTGAAGCAGCTATAGATACCAAACTCGAGAGGAGGAGGCCAGGGACCGACTTATCACCGGCATTAATAAACAATCAAGCAAAAGTTAAACTTGCAGCATTATGACGTCTTTGTGATAGTAATCAAGAAGCCAAGTTGGTATCTAATCTTATAGGGAGCGTAGTTGGAAATCTGTTTTTTAGTTTCTGACAACAGTCGGGTGGGTGTTTCTGCTTAGTACTGTCCCGAATCTCAATTCAACCGGCTGGAAGACAGAAGATAACCAAAGTTCGTAAATAATGACTCCAATTCTATATGGCACCGAGAGCAGTCCCCCGGTCCGGGCCGTTCTGCTCACCCTGCGCGCCCTGCAGCTGAAGCATGACTTCCGGCCCCTGGACATGCAGACCGGCGAGCACTTGGAGCCGGAAATGCTTCGGAAGAATCCACAGCACACGGTGCCCATGCTGGAGGACGGCGAGGCCTGCATCTGGGACTCACATGCCATTGTTTGCTATCTGGTGAACAAGTACGCCACGTCGGACGAGCTCTATCCCCGGGATCCCGTGCAGCGGGCTGTGGTGGATCAGCGGCTGCACTTCGAGACCGGTGTCCTCTTCCATGGCATCTTTAAGCAACTGCAGCGGGCCGTGTTCAAAGAGGGTGCCACCGAGGTGCCCAAGGATCGGTTGGCCGAATTGCGAGATGCCTATGGCCTGC
>VNJV01013528.1:0-13906 GCA_008042635.1 Drosophila nikananu | reverse complement strand
GAAGCGACAACGGGCAGTGAGTGGTTAAGATTAGCGCGCTTTTCATGAACAGGCACCGTGCAGATGGTCTCGCGACGCTTTTCCGGCTTGCGGTGCCTCTGGCTGGTCATGGATCTGCGTCGCGATGGCCACCTGCTCGTCGGCGTCCTCCATCACCTTGAAGTACTCGCCGCTCAGGCTGTGGAACTCCGTGTCGATAGACTTGTGTTGCAGCTCGTCGCGCTTGCACTGCTTAAAGAAGAGGTGCGCCTTCTTGTCCAGCGAGTCCATGTTGCCTGTGGATAGAGGGGATGGAGGATTAGGCGCTGCAACCAAAGATTGTTTAAGGGGACGACTCACTCTGCACTGCAAGATCGAGCTCGCGCAACTCTGTGAAGCGGTCGCGCAGCTCCTGCGGCAGGTGCTCGATCATGTCCAGGTGGTCCTCTTGTTGCTGCTGGGCCGTAAAAAAGGCGGCAGCGCGTTAAGAAAATGTTTGCAAAAAAAAATTCACGTGTTTGCACAAAAACTGCGGCAAGACACGTCTGCAAAGGAAAGCTTTTGAAATGCCGTAGTTGACATAGTGCATTTTTGTCTTAAATGTATCTGGTCACACTAAAATAGTTCCAGAGCTTACAGAATTATCGATAGTTTCGCACTTTCCAACACTAAAATTTGAAAAATACGTCAGACGTGAAATTTAAATTTGAACTATTACAATATCAAAAAATTTATGTCAACTCCTACCTATTGCTTGACAAATGCGCTTTGTTCTTGGGTCTGGGATTTGAGGCTTCCAGGGACACGCGTCCTCGTCCCACAACTCGTAGTCGTAATCGCAGCTCTTGAGCAGGCGGAAGCACTGTTGCAGCCGGAGCTCTGTCTGCCGGTTGGACATGTCGCCCATGGACACGCGGTGCTCCAGCGACAAATAGTCGCCCTGCAGCGGATCTTATGTGTGTCCGAGCCGCCGGCTGCGCACATGGCTCATTTGGCTAGAGATGCTCATCTAGCTATATTGCAATATTGGGGGAAAATGGCATGTTACCAGCTGAAGCTGGGGTCCCAATATTGCAATATAGCTAGATGAGCATCTCTGGACGCTGGTAGCTAGATGAGCATCACTGGTGGCCATCACCGCTTCCCTTTTTCTTAAGTTACAAGGCTGGGATACCAGGCGAACAGAAATCAGCAGCAAGCAACTGAAGAAAAACTTGATTTATTTGAGCCCCCTAAAACTATGCTATGCAAAAAATTCGCATATAGCAAAACCCCAAAAGTAAGCAATACAAAAAAATTTAAAAAAATGCAAAATTGCCCCAAGCGGGAAAACGGCCAATTTGCTCGCAGATTACGCCAATAATATCAAAAATTTGCCAAATCGGTTGAGTTTTTATTGGAGAACTTTTCTAATGCAAGATTTCTAATGTTTTCTAAAGAAAGAATGCAGAATTCCTTGTATATATTTTTACTAGCGCTTTATTTATGCAAATATCAAATTGATAACAATAGATACATCAGCTATGTATATGTTTATATGGTATATATATATATATATATATATATTGCTCTATATTAGGCTAGCAGGTATCAGATATATCTTGATATATATGTGAGCTGCTTAGCAAGACAAAAAAAAAAATGGTGAAATACCAACCAACCGCGCAACTTAAGGTAGCAAAAAAAAAAAACAAAAAAAAGATTGATAAGAAATCCGTTTCGATTCTTTTCTTCGTTGGCTATAAGTAGTACATACATATGTTTAATCGTAGGCTAACTCAGTATTATTTATGCATATAATAAAAACACGATTTCACTCTCTCTGAAGGCACATAATTACAGGGGCTGGCGCCTTTTATCGGTCCACTTTCGGATCCCCCAACTGGGCCCCCCCTTAGGGTGGGGACTGAATCTGATGGATCTGATGGATACATGGGTTTATATTGCTATATAGCAAGTGAGCATACGGATTATACATGGTAGCTAGCAAAGGGCTTACAATTGTCATTGCGGTTTCACTTAGCCTATATGTTTACAGGGCTATATATATATATTTCCATTTAAGCCTGGCTGTCGCAGAAATCCCATGTCCATCCCAAATCTTTAAATAGTAAATGTGGAAATTATGATTTAAAATTCTTAATAACTCTTCCATTGGTTCTTTATAGATTTCTGCGACCGCCAAAAATGATTGTCCTATAAAATTTAGCTTTTTTTGTGTTTGTGTTGCTCTCCCCACGAGATTAGCTTGGATTTCGTTGCACGGTTTTTGTTTTTAACATAAAGAATCCTTGATTCCTTGATTCCTTGATTCCTTCCTGCCCTTTCAGTAGGGATTCACTGCCGCCAGACCCACTCGACCGCCGGATCTGGCAAAGACCGGCTCCGCATAGCTGTGCCTGTAGCCCTTGGGCATGCTGGTCAAGGGTTTTCCATTTCCGCCAGAGGTGGGCCCTTCGCCGCCGGGTCTCGTGGGCGTGGCTGCGGGCGAGGGATAGCGATCCAGGCCGCGATTGGAGCCCGCCGTCGAGGGGTTCTTCTGCGTCTGCGTCGTCGGGGTCTCCACGCTGTGCAGATACTCCCGGGAATGGGCGCGCACGCCGCGCTCTCGTTCCCTGTCACGTTCGTGGCGATAGGGATCACGGGAGTGCTCCCGATTGTAGTCACGATCCCTATCCCTCTCCCTCTCCCTGTCCCGCTGATTCCTGTCCAGGTGCCGCGGCGGTTCGGGTTCCCAGGCATCGCCCCGGGATCGGGGACGGGAACGGTTGGAATCCCGCTGCTTGGACTTTTCGGAGACGGCCACTGGCACCACCGGCACCGCTAGATCCTCGTCCTCCTCGCTCCATTGCTCGTAGGTGCTGGGCGGTTCCATGGAGCCGCGTCGCCGCCGGGAGGAGGATCGATAGGGGTCACGCAGCGGCGTATCGCGCTCGTCCACGTCCACATTGTAGCGACTCACCGCCGCCGGCCGCTGCTCCATGGCTCGGAACTTGTCCTTGGCGTCGTGGAAGCGATCCCGCTGGCCGCTCTGCGAGGTTGGGGGCACAAAATCACGTTCCCGTTCCCGTTCCCGTTCCCGCTCACGATCTCGCTCGCGATCCCTCAGCCTTTCCCGTTCGCCATCGCCCCGATCCCTGGACTTGGCCGCGCTGCTCTCGCCGTAGCGCATGCCCGTGGACTTCATCATCTTCTCCATGCTCTGGATGTAGGGTAGACTCTCCGCCTCCCGGTACGGATTGCGGTCACGCGAGTGCTCCCTTTCGCGCTCGCGCTCGCGCTCTCGCTCGTGTTCCCTTCGCCTATCCCTGTCCACATGGTCACGATCGCGTTCCCGTTCCCGCTCTGGCATCCTGTCGTGCCGTCGCTCAGTGGTCCTTTGGCCCAGATCTGCACCCCTGTGCACCGCCGCGTACTTGTTGTGACCCGCTGCTGCTGCTGCTGTCGATGAGGAGCCAGAGACGGGCCCACCGGCGGAGGACTCGAAGGGCAGATGATCCTGGGGCTCCACATAGCGTTGGCGATACCGCGGGGATTCCTCGTTGCCGCCGCCGCCACTGTAGGAGCTCTTGAGGAGCTGCTGCTTCTTGGTGGTGTACTCCATGAACTTTTGCTTGTCGGTGAGGTTGTTCTCCTTGCGTTGATGATGATGCATCATGAGGACCGGGGCCGGCTGCTGTGGCTGGTGGTGCATGGGATGGTGGTGCTGCAGCGGCGGCGGCGGCGGCGACTCTCTGCCCGGATCGGAGTCCTCGTAGTCGTCGTGCGGATGCGGCTTCCGTTCGCGCTCGTGGGAGAGCTTCTTGTTCAGCAGCCGATTGATCTCGTTGTACTTGTCCGTGTCCCGCAGCTTGGCGGGCTGCTGGTTGCCAGAGTGCTGCTGCTGTTGCTGCTGCTGTTGCTGCTGCTGCTGCTGTTCCTGCTGGAGAACCCGATTGAACTTGGCATCGTAGTCGGCCGGACGCATGATGATGGGTTTGATTTCGTCCTCGCGGCTCCAGGATTTGTTTGAGATGGAAGCTGGGGTTTTGGTGCGCTCCCGTTCCCGCTCTCGTTCTCTCTCCCGATCGCGCTCCCTTTCGCGTTCTCGCTCCCGCTCCCTGTCCCTGTCCCTGTCCCGCTCCATTTCCCGGTCACTCTGACGCGGCTGGTACGGCTTGGCGGGCAGATCCCTCAGGTAACTGTCCTCCGGCGGCTGGACGGCGCTCTTGCGCTTCAGCTGGGCATGGACATGGCCATGGCCATGATGGGGCATGGCGATCTGCGAGGGCTTCAGGGCAATCACCGAGTTGTCCGCCTCATTGCTCCAGTGCTCGTCATCTGGAAGGGAATGCAAATTAATTAATTGAATCTCTCTTAGATCTCCCTCTCACTCTCATCGAAAAACCTACCGCTGGAGCTGTTCAGCTCCTGTCTCTCGGGACTGGGTGCCAGGTCGGAACCAATGCCGGATGAGCCCCTGGACGAGACCTGTTTGCCATTATTGGCATTCGTAACGATGCCGCCACCGCCACCGCCGGCTGCTCCTCCGCCACCTGCCGCCGCATGGGCAGCTGCTCCACCTCCTGGCGCCAACCCTTGACCCTTGGGCACGCCGCCAACAATCAAGGCATTGCGGCAGCGACGCAGCTCAATGGCCGTCAGGTTGCCCTTGGAACGGTGCACTGTGTCATAGTCGCGCGGCGGCAGCAGCAGCGGCGGACCGTTGCCATTGAGCTTGGCCCTCAGCTCGGCGGCCAGGGAGTCGAAGAGGTCGCTGTTCTGCTGCGGCGTCAAGGGGGGATGATGCAGCGGCGGATGTGGATGGGGATGGGGATGTGCCTTGCCGCCGCCGCCTCCTCCGCCAGCATGCGGCGGGGATCGGGAGACTGGTGAGGAGCCACCGGCCAGGCCGTGCTCCTCGCTGCACTCGGACTCGCGGGTGCTGTTGCCGGTGTCGCTGCCCAGGCTGTTGCTGAATCGCTTGGGGGACGAGGTGTCGTGGCGGCGTCCTTGGTAGCCACCGCCACCGCCGGCGGACTGTTGTGACTGCATTTGATGGTGATGGGAGGAGGGTCCTCCCCTTCCTTCTCCGCCCAAAGAGGAGGACTTTCCATTGGTTTCGTGACGCTTTTCGCTGCTGTGATTGTTGTTGCTGCCGTTCATGGGAATCGGTGGCAGGATGCCCAGTCTGTAAAAGGGTTTTCCAAGAAGAAGTTGTGGTTATTAGAAGGGTTAAATTATGCATTTTATTTAATATTATTGAATCAAATTTGTACAAAAAATTAAGAAGGCGTCTTTAATATATTCTTATTAGGTCCCGTTTCGCAGGCTTTATAATTTGATAGTTAACTCGATCGATTAGTTCGATAGGTAGATCAAATTATATTAGAATATTACTACTAATTATATATATTTTTTATTTGCATTACATCATTATATATTTAAATATATATTTTAGACATTATTTTTTATTAATTTATTTATTTTTGAGTGGTAGGCCAACTTAGCTCTTGGTTTTCTACAATTTGCTAGCATTAAATAAATAAATAAATACTTGTATTTATAATTATTGCATAAAACATTTATTTCTTGTTTTAATCTTTGTCTCAATAAAATGCTGCCCTGAGTCTTGAATATCGATAAATATCGATTCATATCGATGCAAATATTTCAGGACTTTTCAAGGGCATAAGATCCTCAAAAATTCTGTGTGTCAATATCTATTCCGATTCGTCATTAAAAGCTTAAATAATTACCAATAAAAAGTTGAAAAAAGTTAAAAATTTTAAAGAGGGTTAGAATTTATTAAAAATGCATTAAAATTTTAATTTAAGTAAATTCAGCGTGCAGATGTTTTAAACTAATAAAAACTAGCAGAGAAAAGCTTTTCGATTTCAAATCAATGAATTTTGGAGAAAGTTATAGTTTTATTTAAGTTAGATTTGTCCATAAAATTAGCATATACAAATATCGATAAATGTCGATTATAGGTATATAATATTTAGAGCGTAGAAATAAATAAATATCTATGCATTGATGATTTTACAACATTAAAGGAATAAGTAAAATCTCCCAAAAGACCTATGTATTTCTGTATAATTTTGTTTTATACTTAAAACTATTTTTTGCTCTCTCTCTCTCGTTCCCCCCCTCTTGCATCGTTCATCGTTTATCGATAGCCACAGTTGGCGGCAACTTTGAAAAGCAGAATTTCCGCGAAGCCATCGAGCGTGCTGCTCGAGAAGGCATTTCGAGATATTTCGAGTCGAGTGTCGACTGGGGATGTGGGTGCGGGAGATCACTCGGTTGGCTCCCAGTTCGTGGGAAGTAGAAATTGCCATTGCAATTACTTTGGGCCACTGGGAGATCTCCACTTCTCCTTGCTGCTGGAGCTGGAGCTACCCATTATAAGCCTCGCCCGTTCCCGTTCCCGTTCCCATCCCCATGATCATCATCATGATCATCATCAGGCAGAGTTGGTGCCAGAGCGATTATCACGATCGCTCGTCAAGTCGGAGCTACATATATGTAAGAGTCCCGGTGAGTGTGTCTAATGGAGTGACTAAGTGGCCCGGCTGCACACTGCATCTGCATCTGCATCTGCATCTGCGGCTGCAACAGCTTCCTGCTCGCTGGCCAAGTTGGCGGGGCAATTAATTAAATGTTGCATAAGCCCAGAGAGGCCCCCGAAAAGCACTCGCAGAGTAAAAAAGTAACAGGCACAAAATGTATAGCAAGTTTTTTTGAAACTCACCTCGTCTCCAGCTCCTCGAATCGCTTCTGGTTGTCCGGACGATTGATGAGGATCTGCAGCTGAAGGTGCAGGGCCTCCGCCGTCGACTCGGAGTCGCAGCGGTAGGCATGGACGTGGAGCGGACACTTGGTGGCCGGATTGTAGAGCAGCAGGACGCAGGCAACGATGTCGTCCGTCTGCACGGAGCTGGTTATGGCACTGTGTGGAATCAAATGCTTCGATGCCCCCTGGACGATCTTGATGCCCTTGTGGGACACCTGGAGGGTTACCTTCAAGGGCTCCTGGCCGCGTGACCTGTCCACCAGGTACGGCAGCACCGAGTTGATCACGCGGGCACCCCGCAGGCCCTTGGCCTCCTCGGCGCCCAGGAACCACACGTAATACGAGGCCTTCTGCACGTCGCGGCGCAGGCGCAGCGCCATCTTTGGGCCGGAATGTGCGACTGCGCTGGGCTCGCTGCGCACGGAGAGAAAATGCGGGCTACTCCTGGATTGGTAAAATGCGATTTTACTTTAATGGCTGGATTTAAATGCACTATGGCGGGGCGGCGAGCATCTGGAAAGAACATGAAAAAATGATGATGTATTTGATTAGTTTTAAAATACTTTGTTATTTTATTAATTATATAATTACGAAAGCTTTAAGGATATGCTATAAATAAACACGAATAAAGGATATATCTGGTTATATTAACAGGTGTTTTAAGGGTGGGGAGGCTTTAATTTAGAACCTCTAGTTGAAAGTGAGCTCCCTCTTAAGGGTATTCAATATTATTTAGTTTAAATTAACAAAGCTAAACCACACCGATATATCGATCATGTATTTTGCGTGTGATATATCGAAATTATATCGAAAGATGTGCTATGCTGGATATCGATATTCTGTTTGTTACGTGGGTTCAAGATAATCTGAAACTTGGCATAATAAATGAATTCAAAGTATTAATAATTTGGTAATTTGGAGGCAAAATTCCATAATTTTCGATATTCAAATTCCGATATATCAAATTGTACGATATTCTTCATATAATATTGAACGCGATATTTCTTTAAGTTAAATATTTTCTCACATTTTGTACAAAGCTAGCAATAGGATCGTAACAATTACATATTTTCCTTTTATAGTAGGTATATTAAAATATTTAAAAAAAATATATCTAAAAAATTTAATAAATATTAAAAAAAATTATTTTATTTTTATTTATTTAATAAATAATACCTATAATTTTTAAAATATTAAAAATTACTTTAAAAATGCCTCAACATGTTTTCTCATTTCGGTTTCAATAGTTGTTGTAGAAAAAAAGCATTAATAATACCTAAATAAATATTGTCCTAAATATTTCTGTGTCGTTTTTTTCATTTAACATTTAATTTGTAATATATTTTTATATATTTTTTTTTTAAATCGCTCGTTTGGTAATTTTTTTCTGTGTATCTCGCAGCACGTCTCTATGATTATCGCCATAAGACACTCAATTTGTAAAGAACCAATCCTCATTAATATTAATAACACACATCGATACGTTGTGGTTCATATAATTAAGAACGCAGTCAAGGCAAAAAGATAAATCACAATATTAACAAAAGCTTGAAAATCACTTTTGATGGCTCAGTTAAAAGTTCATAATTAAAACAAGGTTTGCCACAACTTAAATATCGAATTACCTCTGTAAAAATAATGTACATTTACTTAAAATTGTGTAAGGAAAACTGTTTTCTGAAAACAGTTGCTTAGGGTTATTAGTTTAGTTTTGAAAAATTGTAAGAATAAGTGCTTAAAGAACAGCTGAACTTGAAAATTAATTTGATTAAAATATTTCGAAGGACAGACGGTAATAAATTGTAAATAACAAATAACATAAATTGATTTGTTCCATTCTTTTCTACATTCTCCACAGACTTAACATTAAAATTGATCCAAAAATTGATCTCCAAGATCTCTCTCTCATTTTTGGTGGACTGCCACAAAACGTAATCCCATTAGAAGAGACTTGAAGGCCCACGTACGTAAATGGAGAAGAGATATTTATCGGCCTTTCGGGTTTTGATTAATGAATCACCGCGCTTAATGTCAAAGAGGAAGTGCTGCTGCGGCGACAAACAAAAATAATAGCTGATGGACAATAAACTGGAATGCAAATCGATGGCGGAGGCAACTGTTCCTCGAGAGCCAGTGGCTAACGGAAAACCAGATGGATGCCAAAATGCAATCCCCTCCACTCGACGTCATGTGTCATAATTCTGTGAGTGAGAAAACGAGGAAATGTGAACCGAGAAACGTGAAACGAAATGAGCCGTGGAGCGTGGAGCTAACGAATCAAAACTGGGGCCAAAAAAACCGACCAAAATCGAACCGGCCAAACCAGCAAACGGTATTAACCCGTCACACAGGTGCTAGAAGCCATTTAAAAGCACAGAAAAAAAATGCAAATAAATGAAGATTTATCATTTGAGCAAAATATCACCTCAGGTTGGGGAGTGTCAAAGGAGTTGCCTATTAAAATGATTAATTATTGTATGGCATTTCTATTTGGTTTACAATTAATTGTAAATAAAATTAAGGCAATTGCTGGTAGTTTATACCAAGTTAAGGCACACAGAATTCAAAATAAAACCTTTTTTATTTTGTAATTTATACAAACTAAACCATATTTAATATTTCAATTTGTTATAGGGAATTATTATGATGTCTATGTCATTGTAAATGACAGTTAAATTAAATAATGTATCAATATAATTTTTATATTAATTATAAAAATATAACATTTGGCAAATTTTAAATAAATGTTAAGTAAATTAGTGATTTTATATATTTCTAATATTTATTTAATTTAAAAGTAACAAAAATCTAGCTCGTTTTAATATTTTCACAAAGTAATTGCTTTGCATTCAAAGAGTTTTCCCTCAAAAAAGCCAATAAAAAAAGCAAATAACATGTGTACATAAATTTATGCAACAATACAAGATCTAAAAATATACAAAAATATTTTTTTAACATTCATTTGAACCTTAGTTTCTCGGTGTATCTCGATCTGCGTATGAGATTCCCCCCTAATAACGCTTTATAATCGATGATCTTGCGCGACTTGTTGTTCAACGCGGCCCAAAGAATCTTGTTTTTTCAGTTATGCATTCAGCCAAACAACAGCTAAAGCTCCGTGAGGAGTCAGCTGGATATATATACAGACTTGTGGGTATTTATTAAAGCCATAGTGTGTGCCAAACCAATTTACATACGACACGAAAAAGTCACAAATGTATGCACTGCTGCGTGTAGGTGTTTTACTGCCAACCAGCGATATTGTTAACCTCAAAACGGATCTAAATGTGTTCGAGACAATACGGCCAAGAGTCGGAATAATAATAATAACAAAAAATAATAAAATAAGAACCTGATAGAATGCGAAAAGCACAGCTGGTTCCCCAGAATGCGATTAAGAGTTGGTACAAGAAGCGCTATAAAAACATTTGGCAGTACGTGACTTTGGGCCAGGCATTCCTTTTGCAATCAAAATAAATTTTAAAATAAATTATGAGGAATTAAAGCTGGGCTTCTATTTAAAGGTATTTAAAATTAATTATTGAAAGGAAATAACAAAGTTCGAGGCAGCAGTTAATTTTCAATTAGTTTTGGGCTAAAATAAGTAGTAATTAATACTGAAAGTCATGGGTTTTAGTTAGTCTCTTGAGGGGAAACTTGTTTTTAAATATATATAAATATATAAATAGCTTGGCAAAAGTTAAGTCATCATTTTTGCTGGTATATAAAATGCTTTGTACTTAATTCTTTAATGTAGAAACTGAATTTTAAGGTTTCATTTTGCTTTGTTTCTCAAAAAATAACAAGAGAGGAGCATATTCAAAACATCTTAACATCTTAAACAGGTTCTTTTTCCATTAAAGTTAAGCCCCTTGAATATATTCCAAACTTTCCTGGACGAAAAAACCCCTCCATTCTAAAATTAGTAAAAATATGCAAACAAAAACTAGGAACTCCCAGAAGCCGCCCAGCTAAGATTTCCATTTCCATTTTTCCATTTTATGTGAATGTGATGAAAGAGCCGGAGATGTGTGTTCGTACAGCATATAGCTATAGTTGAAGATATTAGCATAAACAATCCGTTTGCTGGTCAGCCAAGCAGCAAATAAACAATTTGCAAAGAGATCTTTTGTTGTGCCGGATTGTGTGTGTCTGTCTTTCAGTTGGATGGTGTCTCATCTGTGCATATCTCAACGATCTGATCTGTAGAATCAACTGTCTGCTAAAAACACGAGCCCCAGAGTATCGTTTTCATGCGGCTGATCGTAATAAAGATCGCAAAACAAAATGCTTGGCAAAACAAATTGTTTCTTAACACGGAAATGTTTAATGTTTTATGTTTAAGCTCGGATAAGGTTTATTACTTATATTACATATCTTTATATATGTTTATACTTGTTTATGTTTATTACTTATATTACAAATAAATAAGTTTATATTTGTAAAGTTGATTTGGGGTTTAAATGGGAGTAATTTTGTTTATTTAATGCATGAAGTTTAATAACTAATTAATTTGATAATTTAAAGAGTCGAATTTTAAGGGGATTTCCACTAAATTTGTATATAATTGAATTTTTTAATTTTATGCCAATGGAAATAATCAGGTAAATATGGATTTAATCATACTGTTTTGTTATTTAAGTCTTTTTGAACAGAAAATCTGAAAATCAGAGAGATACTGAACGAAATATAATGATTTTTAATTAACTAATTTTTTGTATATGGTTTTGTCTAATTTCTGGGTAATATCAGTTAAGATTGATTTAATATTTTTAGTTGAAATGGTGAGTTGAATTCGGGTATAAAATATTTATTAGTTAGGTGAGCTAAGCTGTTTTTCTTTGGTAAATATCTTTGCATTTATATTATTTGTATTCATTTAAAAAAAAAAACTTAAATAAATAATTATTCAAACTTTGAAATGTAGCCAGACAATGCATCAATTTAATTATAAGTTTATATTTTTAATTAACGTTCTTTGTCTTGTGTTGAAAAGTCAAGAGTAATTTGTGCACCAATGTTTATAAGTAACAAAAAATGTCTTTAATGTTATTAATTCTGCATGCATATAATTTATAAATTAAAATACTATAAATAAATATATTATCATATATTAAATGCTCAAGTTGGATGTAAAATATTTATCTAACAATATAAATAAATAGTTACAGATTTAATCGAATGCTTAAAATGGATTTTACATATTCTTCTGGCAAGATTTATAAATATGTGAAAATATTTAATGAAAAGATGCAAGGCCTTAAATTCTACCGACAACATTTATAAATATTTAAAAACTTCCGGTAGCTCTTCAAAGCCTACGATTTACTTAAGATTTATTCAACTTTATGCCAAGAAAACGAGATACAATATCTTATAGATTCAAGAGTTGATCACAACTAAATTCAAATGCGTTGTTCTTTGGGCTTTATTTTAGCCGTGGTTTTTCTTCTGTGGGCCTCCCTTTTTTGGCCATTTATTGGATTCGTGTCTCTGTGGGCCACCTTTTGCCTTTGTTTTTGTATTTCGTCCGCTTAGAAAATGGGTTAAGCGCATTTTCTGCTGATTTTCAGATGCGAATTGGTAACACACACACACACACACACAGGCGCACTCAGGCACACACACGGGGTCGCACTTTGGCACTTGCACTGTTTATTTGTTTATTTCCTTCCTTCTTTCTCTCCCACTCTCCTCTCTCCCCTCTCCTCTTTCTCCTCTCCCTCTCTCTTCTGCGTATTCTTTCTCCGCTCTTGCTCCATTTCCGAGCTGAACTCGATCAATGAACCGTTTAAAGCTCACACAGATACACACAGACACTTGCCAGCGGAGCGTTTAAATTTCTAAAAAAAACTTATTTGATTAACGGTAATGGCCAAGAGAGGCTAACACACACACGCACACACGTACACACACCTCTCTGTATTGTTGGGGGGGGAAAAAAAAAGAGTCAGAGCTCCGCTTCGCTCGGTTTTTCTCGCGTTTCACGCGCGTTTCTTGCCGCAGACAGAGAGACGTCTCAACTCAACGCTTCGACCGCCAGCCATCGACTGACTTGGCTCAGTGCCTCCGAAATCAGAAAACGCTCCGCCGAGTCGCGGCTCGAGCGCACCCCCCTCCCCCGACCACCGATCCCCTCTTGGCCCGATCCCACGGCAGAGCGGCTTTGGCCTGAAACCCACCAGGTACCAGTAACAACAACAAGCAACCTGGCCGAGACGAGCGCAGCCGAGCCCGAACTTGTTTTTTCGGTTTAGGCCGTCGCGCGGCAAAGAAAGTCGTAGTGTACCCACTGCGATATTTTGCACAGTGTGGCGGGGTTTTGGGAAAAAGAGGGTTGCTTTTCTTGGCGAAATTTTACCTAAAAAAAATATATAATAAATATTTGATACAAGCAACATAATTATTTTATAAGTATAAATTTGGCTGAATAAATAAACTTGGATCTCACATGGAGAACTGTTCAAAATATGGCAAATATTGCCCAACAAATGTTGCTAGGAACATTTTGGTAGGGGAACGCGGCTATTCAAATGTTACTGGGAAAATGTTGCTTAACAAATATTACTAGGTATATATTGGTAGGCAAATTTTGATAGGGAAATTTTGCTAAGCAAAAGTTTCTAGGCAAATTTTGCAAGGAAAATGTTGCTTGGCAAATGTTGCTTAACAAATTTTTCTAGGCAAATGTAGCTAGGCAAATGTTTCTTGGCAAATTTAGCAAGGCAAATGTTTGCTGGGAAAATGTTGCTTTAAAAATATTGCTAGGCAAATGTTGCTTAACAAATATTGATGGGCAAATGTTGCTTAACAAATATCTCTAAGAAAATGTTGCCTAACAAATATTGCTAGGCAAATGTGGCTTAACAAATATCACTAGGCAAATGTTTCTAGGTAAAAACTTGCCCGAAACATGTTGAGCATCAACCATAGAATATTGCAATAAATCGAAAAACCTGGTGATGCTTAATTAGAAATACCAGAAAATATTTATAAAATGATAGCATATCCACATTTAAGGCAAGAACCATAATTAAACCCTGCAACACGTTGCAACGATACAATTCCTGTTTAGCTGTAAAGATTTTATAATAACAACTTTACAATTTATTTATCAATATTTCCAATATTTAATAATTAAATTTGCCA
>VNJV01013525.1:0-26133 GCA_008042635.1 Drosophila nikananu | reverse complement strand
CAAGAGAGTGTAAATACAGATACATCAATGCAACTGCTGCACTTGTTTCAATTGAAAAAGCTGGAAAAAAAGTGGCTGCGAAAAGAGGAGAGAGAAGGGTTTGCAAAAGCATATCTCATGGATTTTTCTTAGCCGTGTCAAGTTGCCCGACAAGGCACCAGGGTTCTGTATTCCACTTTCCTCCTAGAGAGGTTACTCATATTCAGTTGCAAGCTGAGAGTGTTTTCAACTCCTTGCCAATGGAGATTGAATCCACGAACTTGGATTGCACTGCAATTCTAATCGAAATGTTTCAAGAAAATCAAAGGTTTTATATATTTCACTCGTAGAAGAAAACTTGTATTATCTATAATATAAAAATCATTTAAATTATTATAGTTTTTCCCAGTGCTGGCTGAGGAAAGCTCAGATGGCGGGGCAATAAAAATGTAGTCAGTCGATTATCTTGATTGTGTTTTGGCAATAGCTGGCGCGGATGATTGACATGACCCCAGGACAGGAGCTACTACTACTCCATGGCGGTATATGGCTGTGGCCCCATTAAATTGACTTGTCACGAGTAATCGCTGTGCACTTTTGTGTCATTGCCGCAGAGTCACTGATATGCCAAGGGCTCAGCACGAGCTACAGCCATAAAAAATGGCTGCGAAAAGGACCAAAAGGACCAAGGACCAGCACACAGCCCTAGGGCATAAAAACGGGGTTTATGGTCAATCAGCAGCAGGCGAGCCTTTTTGACGAATCCGCAGCCAAAGCCGCATCCGAATCCGAAACCCTTTGACTCCCCATCGAGAATCCTTAGCCCCATTCACCTGGCCGTAAAATAAAGGGATAGAATGGAGTAAAAACGAAATGAAGACAGCATAAAAATCAGGAAAACCCAGCTATTTTCATTTGCTCTGCTACCTTTCCTACCTCGGCTCCCCCCTTTTTTCCTTGCAATTAAATGGCCAACACCTAGACAAACACATTGTGGCTGCTGTGGCGAAAGATTAATGTGGAATGTGGGGATGCAGGTCTCCTTCCTGTCCCTCCTGGGTTTGCGGTTTCTACATGTGTGCATACCATATACACTAACCTATTCGCGACCCGAATCCAGCTCATTTGTACTGCGGCCAGACCCGTGATTATGGCAGCCAGCTGTCACATACATTTAATTAGGCCAAATTGCTGACATTTATACCGCGTGTGTGTGCTGGCAGTTTTTGTGATATTTTCTAATTGAAAATTGCAGAGCAAAGAAACTGAGGGGGCATTCCCGTTACCTAAGTTGTTTAAATTAATTGTACATCATTTTATGAGTGAAATTAAATACTTGTTGACTTTTCCTGCTAGATAGATACAACTGTCCAAAAGTATTTTAATAACACGTTTGGGAGGCCAAAACATAACTTTAAGTTGAGACTGTAAATACTTGCTAAACAAAGTTGTTTTATGTAGTGCTGAACATACACTGAAAATGTTTATTTTCAACAAATAACTTAAAGGGGAAGGTTGTGAAATAGATTTCAAAATATTATGATGCATTCTTCTATTGCATTTAAAAATATTTTAAAAACTCAAGACCATAGACTATCATATTACTATTACTATAACATTAATAAATAAAAAGGTTTAATAAACAATAAAACTAATTTAAAATTCATTTTATTTTTCATTTTAAAACTTAAAAAATAAGAATTCGTTTACTATGAAACCAAAGAGAAACTTGCAACTTTTTGAATAACTCCCTTAAGAGTCTCCCATAAAGTTCGTTTATTAACATACCTAGAAAACCTTTTCCACTTACCAGACAATTACCACACATTACTGAGCTTCTCAAACAATTAAATTACAGTCTCAACTTGACTAATAATTCTCCCATCGAATACACATTTAATATTATTTAGAAATAACTTGCTCTCGGTGCTCAAATACTTTTAAAACAAACTTTACCATCAAAATGTTTTCTTGTTTTGTATTATTTAAGGATATATGTAAGTGTCCCAACAACTTGATTTCTTCGTGTACAAATACTTGTAAAACAAAGTTAGCCATAAAATTGGTGCATATATGTACACATCGTTGTTTCCCCGTGGGGCAGAGAGTGAGAAATGGCTCTGATTTCACTCAAATGAATTGTTTGGCTTAGTGCCCCTGCTCCCGCCGGCACCGCAAACCATTGCAATTGGCCTGATAGGCCCGATTTCAATTGGTCCGGCCCACATGGCTATCGATAGCTATCGGGCCGCGCCCTGTTACGCCCCTCGCTGTCCACTGATTTGGACAAATTGCTGGCGGAAATTTGCGCAAATTCCAAAAGGATATCTGGCCAAGGGCGTGTGTGTGTGTGCGGCGGAACAACAATAGAGGCGATTTGTTGAATGGAAAGCGCAATCCCATAGTCCGCTATCCGCAGCAATAACAAATAATGCTATTAATATTTTATTATTATTGCTATGCAAAGTCTGTGAACAATGCCAAAGTTTTCCATGCCACGGCTTACGGGGCAATAGGAAATGCGAAATTCCATCCAAGAACGCGAAAGCACAATGGATCTCCCTCCCCCCTAGCCATAGAAAAGAACGAACATAAACCCGCCGAACTTTTTTTATGCATGCACATTTTCCGCGCAAGATTTGTCGAGTGCAGATTAATAATTCAATTAGATTGCACAACCCGGCGTATGCGTGATGCATTATGCAAATGCGGGGGATGGCGGGTGAAAGAGTGGGAAACCCCCATCCACATCCCCCTCCCCCGAAAAACAATTTGTTGCTGACACACACACAAGACCGAGGACAAGTGTCAGTGTCGACTTGCGGTTAGCTCACAGCAATTGAGCCCCCGTCTCAAGATGTCTTTATCAACTAAGTGGCTTGGGGGAGAATAGACTTGGTTCAGATCTCCGTATTTATGTCTTAAGTCACTAATAAGTCAATGCATTTGTTTACTAGAAAAAGATTATAAATATTTAGTGAGCAAGAAAGAAAGCTACCAAAGTTTAAACATATACCATTGCATGTTGCAATTGGATCGATCATAACTAAGCCAAAAATGCATTAATTTCGATTCTAAAAACTTTTCTGTGCCTGTTTTTATTATATTAATAATACTGCACACTGAATGAAAAAATTTATTTATTTTTTTTCCCTCGGATATGGTTATATCGACTCGTCTGTTGATACTGATCAAGAATATAAATAATGTATAGGTTCGAAAATGACTCCTTCACTGCGTTGCAAGCTTCTGAACAAAATTATAAATCCCGGTAAGGGTATAAAAATAGTGGAGCTTCACTCCAGGAAATATAAATGACATAAAATTTAAGTTGAAAAATCCTCGATTTAAATCACTTTTATAATACATAGTTCAAACTATCACCGAGAGGTCAGTCCAGGTATTAAAGCTAAACCGCATGGATTACTGCACGGATAATTAAATATTTGATTTGTTGAACATATAGAACCTTAATAAAATGAAAAGCCAAATAAATATAAATAAATTATTTAATTACCTAAAATGGACTGCTTACACTTAAGGATCCATATCGATATTTGATTCTCCTACTTGTATACTTTCCATTAAATATTGATACCAATATATTTGTCAATTTATCATATAGTTTTTTATCTCCGATATTACTGTCATAATAAACAGAAATAACTCTACAAAAGGCTATGAAACTTATATTTTTCGTATTGCAATTTAAATTTGATTATTTATTTATATAAAAGTTTCTTTGTTTTTTTTTGTAATAAATGATTCCTATTTTGATCGCCTTGTATGCTATTTATTTCGTGGAATATATTTTCAATTGATCCTATAGTTTTGTACCCCATTTACGTCCGATTTTAATTCCTGCCTCATGTTTAACTGGCAATTAGCCAAGTTTTATGGATGGCAGGTCTCTCGAATTGACCCAATTACGTTAGCGTTTGCTGGGGTTGGGTAAATCACAGTAAATGACGTCGCTCAACTGTTTATAAATTAGTTGAAAATCTATTTATGCAGAAAATGTGCGGAGCATAAACATGTTGACAACGTGATCCTGCGATAAATGTCGGTTGCCCCTCCTCCGCCTCCATCTCGTTTGCCAACTTACGTGATACTCATTATTTACATTCGATTGAAAGTTAAACGTGCGAACAGATGAGCACAACTTTGTCGTTCAAACACACTCACACACCCCCACAACGAGTATTTAGATCTATATCTCATCCCCACCACGCACTCGAGCACGAGTATCCTCATATCCTTTGCTGCCGCCACACCAAGCACGTAAATTGCTCCTTCATTTCCCCCCCAAAATAAAAATACAACAAAAAATAAAAAGAGGATGTGAAAAAAGGGATAAACTTTTGGTTTTTTGGTATACAACCAACGCTGGAGTTGCCTGGCAGGACGCTTTTGAAAACTGGATTATGCATCGATGAAGGTGCGTGGCGCGTGAGTGTTCTATGGAAACTTTCTCCATGTGCTGGCTGGCTGCTAATGAGGCTCACATTCATTTTCATTTAGCAGCTGCAAATAAATGAAAAGGAATGCCAGCCAGGGCAGGAAACTTTGCCGAACGAACAGCGCCGCGCCTTTTGTTATAATTTAAACTTTGTATTAAATAATATAAATGCGAGGGTGGTGTGTGATAATTGTATGTGTTAATCACCCCGGCTCAGCCCAGCCCAGGGGAAGTTTTAGAGCCATCGCTCTGAGTTTAATAGATCATGATGGCAGGCAGCTGGCTCAGCCCTGTGCCCTTTGTCTTTGCCTGTCTTTGTCTTGACAATTCATTAGGCACAATCTGACGCTGGATTGCGTATACGCCCCATAAACCAGCGGAGCCAGCACGACAATGTTCGGGAAATATGCCAGCACGTAATAAAAATGGCATGTTCATAAAGGCCGGGCCAAGCCATCGTTATTACCCGATCGGAGGCACTGACATTGTAAATTATAGTGCCAGCGAAATGTCTACCTGAAGTCACACAGCGAAAAAGCATGTCCTGAATCGAGTTGGTGGTGAGCGAAAAAATATATTCTAAATACACTTTTAAACGGAATTAAACCAAACATAAATTCTGCTGGAAAATAGGCTATTTAAATAGCAATAAGATCGGTGGTAAAAATATGAGGTCTTATTTGTCTTATTTCATATTCTTCTTCATTAATATCAAGTAAATAATTTCCCTAAGCCCTATTTTGGTTTAAAGAAAAGCAAAAAAAAACTACTACCTCTGACAATCATTATTCTAAGTAAAATATAATTCCTTAATACAGTAAATGTATGTTATGTAGATTTGGAAAAATGATAATTTCTAATTCTAATTCTAATTCTAACTTCATGTTTATTTATAATAGATAATTATTTTCTAAGAGTTTAAGCTATTTTCGTAGAGGCTTAATACTTTGAAATCTTAAAACATCTGCGAAAATATTAATCTAATAAATTATTACATTGTTAGTAAAAAAACTAAGGTAAACTTTAAGTTACCAATTAATCACTCCGACAGCCTCAACCATTTCATATTCCCGACATTTTTAATACTCGTACTTTAAAATATTCCATTCCTATACACATTTTCCCCCAGTGCAACGTATTTTACGAGCTGCGCATCGGACATAAAGCCAAAGCCAAAGCCCAATGAATGCCTCGTTGGCAGCCACATAAATACAATCGACCCGCCGGGTCCTCGTCCACTCACCGTTGTGCCATCATAGCCATTCGTCAGCAGTTGGATGTCGATTTCAATGTCCAGGTTGTCTACTTTGGCGGTGGTCAGCTGCAGCGGCAGGTGATCGGCGTCCAGCAGCGTGGTATTGGAGGGCACGGAGAAGAGGCTGCTCCTGTTGCCACCATTGCGGTGGCTTCCGTCGTCTGACCCGTTCCCGCTGCCGATCCCAATGAGGATGCTACTGCTGTTGCTGCTGCTGGTGGGTGTGGTGGGGCTGGAGGAGTTGCTGCCGCCGAGGAGCGGACTGGCCACCACGGAGACCACTCCCGCACTGGCGGCGGTCAGGGCGAGAGCAGCTATTGCCCTCATTGCGTTCGTCATTAGGACTGGAAGTGGGTGAATTGGGTGGGATAGGGTTGGGTTGGGTTGGGGATTCCCGGTTGAGAGGAGGTGCTGGGTGCTGGGATGGGTCTAATCACCCGTTGGACTGTGCTGCCTGTGCGATGTGTGCGACTCTCAGCGACGGAGAATTAGCATTCCGCTAATACACTGGGGGAGTGTCTCCCTGGGACTCGAGGACGACTCGCTTCCTCCCGAGCCAAAGTCATGTCCAGCCATCAAACTGGCCAAGTCACTGGTTACTTCACTTTGGATTCTTCCTGGTTTTTCGCATCCGTTTCACACTCGGCTCACTCACTCGCGCACTCGCGCTTGGACGCACGCTCGTCCCGTTCTTGGCGAGAACTCTCGATCGGACCGGACACTCTCGGACTGGATTATCATCGGGGGCTCCCAAGCCCGTGACTAACTGAGGGTTTCTGGCTCTAAGAGTTGCCCAGTTGCTGCCGCCGCTTGCCGAACCGTGCGAACTGAAGGCTGAACGTCGACTGTCCCGACACGCACGAGTGCCGTCGGCCCGCAAATCATTCGTCGAGCAAGCCGGACCCGGAGCCATACCCGTAACCGGAGCCGAGCACCTATTCAACAGGATGCGGACTATAGCAGGCGGAATACCTGCGCCGCGCATCTCGGAGAGCGCCGGAGAGCCGGAATGAGCGGCAAGCACCTGTTGTTCCACAAACGCGTTTCTGCAGCGGCCAGCGAGCGTTTTCCATGCGACTTTAAGCGCTTGCTGTTTCTGCGCGACTTTAAACGCTTGATGTTTGTGCAGTGCGAGCGTTTTGCGCGCGACTTTGGCAGCCAGCTCTTTAAAATTGAAAAATTCTTTATTTTGCTTAAATTTGGAAGGATCAATTCGAAACTTTAACTCAATATTCTATATTGAAATTGTAGTTTCCTTACCTTTTTGAATTATCCCAGATTTGCACCCCATAGAACCGCTTGTAAATATAACTTAAAGAAACTTTCACAAAATGAATCTTTTTCTTAAGTTGAGTTTATTTTTATGTATGTCTGAAATGACTCCTTCACTGCTTAATTTAAGAAAGTAAAATATATGTCTAAATATGTTTACATTTTGTCCAGTGCATTATTAGCGTCGGAGAAGAGACCACAGCCTCAACGGCATGCAAATGATGTGCAATTGCTTTGACAAATAGCTGCAGAGAGCGGAATGGGTTGCAGGTTGATTTAGTCTTTCAATTGCAGTACCTCGGGCACAGGGGGGTAACCTTAATTCGATGAACTTAACTGAAGCAATGCCATTATGCACACAAATCTTTGATAATAGCCAACAGGCAAGTATACAAACTAGTCCTTCAGTTTACAATCTGTTTATTAAAGATAGCTCATGAGTCAGTGTCAAAAAAAAATACCAAAATCATTTTAAGTTCATTTTTATATCTATTATTTAACTTTCAACTAAATTAAATAAAATTTGGTAAACGCTATAGTTTATTTTGGCACAGTTTTCTATTTGTCCATCAGGCCTTAGAACCACATAGTCCTAACCAGCCAGTCGATATGCCTGGCCACGTCCGTGTAGATCACTGGCTTGGTCAGGTCGCATCCCTTGCTCGTCCTCTGTCCAGAGGAGACCACTCCGCGCAGCATCCAGATGTCCTGTTCCTCCAGCATCAGGCCTCCGCCGGAGTCGCCGCTGCAAGGACCAGAGGCCTTGGCGTTGCTGGCGCAGATGGTGTTCGAGGTGACGTAGCGCACGTTCTCGAAGGTGAGGTTGCCCCGACACTCCGTCTGCGTGATGATGTCCGTGCTCGTCATCTTGGCCAGCCGCGTGTTCTTGTTGCCGTGCTCGTCCTCGCCCCAGCCAGCCACATACGACTTGTGTCCGGAGGGCAGGTCCAGCAGGTAGTTGTCGTTCCACAAGCAGATGGGCTTGATGAAGTCTGTAAATCTGAAAGGACATTGCATGATTTTAGCGGCTGTGACTCCTTGAAGTATAAAAACCAACATTGACAGCAATTGAAACGATCCAATCGCTTCGTAATTTGATGCTTCAAAGCTGGAGAAACTTACTGAACTTGGTTGGTCAGCTGGATCAGCGCCAGATCGGCATCCGTAAAGGTATTGACGTCGTATTGGTCGTGCAGCACCAGCAGAGACACGCCTTGCAGGTCCCCGGGCGAGAATATGTCCAGGCTATTGCGACCCAGGGAGACCACGGTGCGAGCTGCTGTCAGACTCTTGCTTCCGAAGCGGAAGCAATGCGCCGCCGAGATCACGGTCCTGGCCGAGATCAGGGTGCCGCCGCAGGTGAAGCTGTACTCATTGCCGATGCGCTCCAATAGGGCCACCATCCAGGGGAACTGACCCCGCTGAACCACCTCTCCAAAGTGGATGAACGCCGTCTGAATGGGCTTCTCCCGCCCGCAGACCGTGTTCAGCTGCCCGAGGGTCTGGGGAGCATTATTAACCTGGCGGCTCTGTGGTGGGTTGGTAGGCATCACCGGCTGCGTTGGCTGTGGCTGGGGCTGGGGTCGTGGCTGTGGCAGTGGCTGCTGCTGGCGTGGCTCCTGTGGTCTTGGCATAGGACTCGGGGCCTGCTGTGGTCTTTGGGGCAGTGGTTGCGGTCGCTGTTCAGGTTCAGGATCAAAATTGATCGGGGGCCTCTGCTGGAATGGAATCCTCTGGGGTCGAGCTGATAGCGGAACTGTCGCTCGCAAAGTGCGGGATAAATATAACTTAACGCTGGGGGGATTGTCTGCAATTACATAAATTATTATTAGATATGCGAATTTCAAAAGACTGAATGTTTTGTTTAATATCAATACAAAGCCTCTAGGTTGCGCTTATTTAAGATCTTCTTAGGGGTTTGTTATTGATGGCAAGCTGACGATCATTCTGTACTCACACTGATTAGCCTGACACAGAGTTTCTCCGTTGACGACGACCCTTATTAGCTTGGGCACCACACCTGGCGTGGGGAAGTCAACGCGGAAATTGATGAGCTCACCGTTCCTGAGGCGGTACCTCAGGGACTCCTCGTTCTCCAAGAAGTTGATCTCTCCCGAGTAGTTCTGGAAATAGCAGATATGCAGATGCGCTGGTCAGAGGGCAGGTCAAGCGATGGATGATTTGGCAGAGGCAATTAATAATTCCGGCCGACGTCATGGGGCAGATACCGCGACACCATGAATACGTAAACATAGCTCTACTGGTAAACCCGCAGCTCTGCCAAAACAATAATAACAAAACTAACGTCGCAGCTGAGCTGGGGGTCTAAACCGGTCCCGCAGCTTTGGGGAAATCTGGCGGAGAACTGAGCTTAGAGATCAGAGAGCTGAGAACGGAGAACTGAGAACGAAACGAGGGTGCGGAGAAGCGGTTTTCCCCAGGCGGTGCTTTGTCTTATCAGGAATGCAATTCCCATGAAAAGCGATTCACAAGCCCTGTTCGGCGCGAGGAATCTCACTTCCAATCTGAGAGTGAGGTCAATGCTTGATAAGGCTCGCTGACATAACGAAGATTGGAATTGGGATGTCTTACCGGGGGCCTCCCTCGCTGGGAGAACTCCACGCTCACGACGTTCTCCACTAAGGAGGAGTCCAGGACCACCTGGAGATGGCCAATGTACTGGCCCCTGTACTCCAGGTACTCGAAGATGTCCGGACAGGCGATGTGCGGCAGGTTTTGGCCGAACACCGAGGGGCTCTGCAGAACGAGGGCGAGGATCAGGAAGCAGAGAACGCGATCGCGTGGGCACATGGCGATAAATCAATGTTTATAAACAACAATATGCAACTATAAACAAAAAGTGCGATGCAGTCGAGTGACGAGATCCCACAGAAACCACACACGGCGAGAGTCAGGCGATGAATGATTAGGCAATGCCAATCAGTTTCCGATCTGGCTGAATAGTCGCTGTCCGCGTCGAGACAAAGCTGGCTCTCCCAACCTGATCGGAGCTAGTTACTCGGTTACAAGCACTCACCAAGTCGGAGGGACGGAGAGAGGTAGGTCTAGTCGGCTTCCCACTCATTTTGAACACAGATCTGAGGTAATCAATGAAATGAACTATTTGTAAGCAATGCCTTATCACTGAGAAGAGTCCTTGTGAAATACAAATAGCAATGTAAACCACAAGTTATTATTATTAAACAAATGGATTAAAGTCTCGTCTCCAATATATATTTAGGCACAAGGGATTCCTCAAAACCACATGGTCCTAAGCACCCACCCGATATGCCTGGCCACGTCCGTGTAGATCACTGGCTTGGTCAGGTCGCATCCCTTGCTCGTCCTCTGTCCAGAGGAGACCACTCCGCGCAGCATCCAGATATCCTGTTCCTCCAGCATCAGGCCTCCGCCGGAGTCGCCGCTGCAAGGACCAGAGGCCATGGCGTTGCTGGCGCAGATGGTGTTCGAGGTGACGTAGCGCACATTCTCGAAGGTGAGGTTGCCCCGACACTCCGTCTGCGTGATGATGTCCGTGCTCGTCATCTTGGCCAGCCGCGTGTTCTTGTTGCCGTGCTCGTCCTCGCCCCAGCCAGCCACATACGACTTGTGTCCGGAGGGCAGGTCCAGCAGGTAGTTGTCGTTCCACAGGCAGATGGGCTTGACAAAGTCGGTGAATCTGAAAAGACATATGTTGATTTTAGGTTCTGGGAAATCCTTGACGAAGAATTGGAAGGAGATAGAGTCGGAATATGGTTCTTCCCAAGACACTTACTGTACTTGGTTGGTCAACTGCAGCAGCGCCAAGTCTGCGTCCGTGATGGTGTTCACGTCGTATTGCTCATGCAGCACCAGCAGAGACACGCCTTTCAGGTCCCCGGGCGAGAATATGTCCAGGCTATTGCGACCCAGGGAGACCACGGTGCGAGCTGCTGACAGACTCTTGCTTCCGAAGCGGAAGCAATGCGCCGCCGAGATCACGGTCCTGGCCGAGATCAGGGTACCGCCGCAGGTGAAGCTGTACTCATTGCCGATGCGCTCCAATAGGGCCACCATCCAGGGGAACTGTCCCCGCTGAACCACCTCTCCAAAGTGGATGAATGCGGTCTGGATGGGCTTCTCCCGCCCGCAGACTGTGTTCAGCTGCCCGAGGGTCTGGGGAGCATTATTAACCTGGCGGCTCGGTGGTGGGTTGGTTGGCCTCACCGGCTGCGTTGGCTGTGGCTGGGGCTGGGGTCGTTGCTGCTGGGGAGGCGGAAACTGAAGGGGCCGCAGCTGAGGGGGCGGAGTGGCAACCGGAAGCAGCCGAGGACTATCGAAGACTGGTATCGGTTGGGGCCCTGGAAAAGGTTGAGCGGCAAGCGGAACAATTGTGCTCACCGTATGCGTCAAGAAAATCTGTAGACTCGGCGGGTCATCTGGAAGGAAACACATCCACATTAAACCGAGTTGCGTAACATAACAGACCAAAAGAAATGATCTCTCGTTTTCTCACACGGTAAAGCCTGGCAAATGGTTTCCCCGTTGACAACAATCGATGTCAGCTTGGGCACTACATTCGGCAAGGGAAATTTGATCAAGAAGTTGACTTTCTCATTGTTCTGCAGTTTGTGCCTCACAGATGCCTCGCTTCCCATTAATTTAATTTCTCCCGGGTCTCCCTACGAGAAAAATAAGATACCCGATGTTTAAGAGAGATAAATACTAAAAACCGGACTGGAGAATGTCTTACCTCGGCGCTCACATCCGGCTGGGAGAGCTGGACCTGCACGAGATTATCTTTGGAGGCATCTAGGACTACGGACACCTGTCCCACGTACCGATCGTCGGCTTTCAGATAGGCAAAGTTATCGGGGCAGGCCACAGGGGGCAGCTCTTGTCCAAAGCCATAGCAGAACGACAGAATGAGAGTGATCAGGAAGCCGAGATGGTGGCACATGGCGCTTGCACAGCCCATGAATATTTATTAAAATGTAACTACAAGTTGCGACGCACTCGCGTGTGTTTTTCTCCGGAAAAACCGCCCTCGGCGAGAGTCGAGCGTTGAATGACTTGCTACAGTTAAAGCCAATTAATTGCCGATCTAGTCGAGTTCGTTCTCCCAACCTGATTGAATAGAATGTATAAAACAAAGTTAGTATATGTATGCAATCAATGATTCTCTTCTTTATTGCTCTCAATGATAAATGAAGCCACTTGGAATTATTCGCGGGGCCAGCAACCAGTTCAGTGGTTTAGGATCTTGGATCTTCCCATGAGGTGTCCTTTCTAAGCTCCGAGTTCAGGTTACTTTCAGTTTCCCAGGCATTACTTACGATTTTAGGGGTTAAAAAATAGTACAAACAATTGAAAAATGTATTGTAAGTGTGATATTTATTTTTCTGCCTTAGCCTAGTTGGTGCCACAAACTTCCCGCTTGTCTACTGACAAAAGTGCTCTTTTTATGTGCTTGCTTTATGTGTCCTGACTTTTTGCTAATTGCTTTCCTAGATGTCCTCTGCCTCAGCCAGGGCCAACAGTGGTTTTTTTGTATGGAGGCCCAGTACTCGGGTGGCTAATGAGAAGGGTGGATCATCTGCAATGTTGAAAAATACATATTACTAGCTGATCGCTCACAAATACTTTTCAAAGTATATTCATAGGTCTCCCCAGGTTCTTTGTTCTCGACACAAAGAAAAATCTTGTACTTACACGGCACAGCTTGGCAAATGGTTTCTCCATTGACAACGATTTTCAGAACCTTAGGCAGTACGTCCGTCGCGGACAAGTCCATTTGGAAGTTGATTTTCTCATTTTTCTTGAGTTTCTCCCCCACTGTGGATCCGCTGTCCGATAACTTGATTTCCCCCACGCTTTTCTACAAATCAAATAAGATTGCATGAAAAATATATTATACAAGATACTAAAGCTAAACCAGACTGGATAACATCTTACCAAAGCACTGACACCCCGCACGGTGAGTTCGACCTCCACTTTGTTCGCGGTGGAGGATCCATTAAGGACGACGGACACCTGACCCACGTACCGATCGTCGAGTTTCAGATAAGCAAAGTTATCAGGGCAGGCCACAGGGGGCAGCTCTTGGGCGAAACCATTGCAGAACGCCAGAATGAGAGTGATCAGGAAGCAAAGATTGCGGCTCATGGCCAGCTGACGTAAAAGTAATATATATTTTAAAAATAATTACGTTGAATGGTTAAATAAACTATTTATTAATTTTTATCTGGGTGAAACAAAGCTATGCTCGGCTCTCCCAACCTGATTGCAGGTGAGCGTGGAACCCGGTTATAGGCAGAGATTGTTAAGTCTTCGCTCTTAATTCAAAACTAATGAAATAAACGGCAGTTTTAAAGTTGAATAGATTCTTTAATGGGAGTTCAGAATTTTAAAAATTCATCACTAAGAAGATGATAACAAATTAACACAAATAAAACTATGCCAGTATATGTAGTGATTCCCGTGCTTATTCCCCTCAATGATTAGTGAAACCACTCGGAATTACCCACGGCGCAGTAACCCGTTGAAAGTCCACAGCTCAGGGGTGGGGTTCTCCAATGCTTCTCCCGCTTTAGACTCAGTTCCACATGTTCCGGCGTACCCAGTCGATGTGCTTGGCCACATCGGTGAAGACAGAGGGCCTGGCCAGGTCGCAGGTGTTTTGCACCTCGTCGAGGGCACCGCCTGCGATGACACCGCGCAGCAGCCAAACACCGCCCTCGCGGAACATCAGGGGTCCGCCGCCATCGGTGCTGCAGGGTCCGGTGTCCGCCTTCTGGGCGCAGAGCGTGCTCGGCTGGAACAGTGGACCGGGTGGCAGCTGCCGGTGGCAGTTCGCCTCGGACACAATGTTCATATCGGCCAGCTTGGCGATGTCCGAGTTCCCGGTACCAGACTCGTCCGGACCCCATCCCGCCACGTACGTCTTCTCGCCCTGGGGCAGGTCCAGCCGGTTCGCGCTGCTCCACAGGCAGATGGGCACTATGAAGTCGGTGAGGCTGCAAAGAGTTGGGCTGCCGTTAAGTGACTCTAACAGCGATACTTCCCCAGGGAAAAACTCACGGCACAGGTGTCTCCATTCTGACCAGGGCGAGATCCGCCTCCGTGTATCGCTCGTACTGGTACCTGTCGTGGATTAGCAGCTGCGAAACGCTGCGGAACTCGCCGTCAGAGAGCAGGTCCAAGCTATTCCTACCCAGCGAGACGGCCGTACGGCTGGCGGGCAGATCCCGGAAGTTCGGTATCCGGAAGCAGTGGGCCGCCGTGAGGACCGTGGAGGCGCCGATGAGGGAGCCGCCGCAAAAGAAGATTGGTCCGTTTCTCTCGCGCCGCTCAAACATGCCCACCAGCCATGGGATCTGGCCGCGCTGCAGACGCGTTCCCTGGTAGATCAGAGGCGTGGTGGTGGCCCGCTCTCGGCCGCACTGGATGGACGCGCTGCTGGAAGGAGCGTTTTGCGAGACCAGGGTCTCTCGGTTACTTACTTGGGGGGGAGTTGTCGTAGTCGTAGTAATCCAGCTTTGCGCCGGCTGCCTGCTCTGCGGCCTCTCCCCAGTGAGCTCTTCGGCTGAGTTTGGCGCCGGCGACAGATTGGGCCACGACGGTCTGTTGGATGTACTCCTGCCCGGACCCGGTTGGAGTTCTCTCTCATCGAAGATGGTCTCATTTTGTTCAAAGTAGGCCACGTTAGACACTTCAGGGATTCTGTTTGGGTTCCTGGTGGGGGTTCTGTTCGTGTTCCTGGTGGGGGTCCTGGTCGGGAAGCTCTCTTCCCAGTCACCGGCGCTAATCATAGAGGGCTGCCTGGTGGGGACTCTGTTGGGGCTGCTAATCGGGTTTACCCAATTACGGCCAATTCCACCGATCAGCGGCAAGGTCAGCGTGTGCACCAGGGTTATGCCCGTTCTTGGCTTGGGATCTGCAAGAAAAAACACAGAATTAGAAATAGTCAAGAAAACTGGATTCTACTTACACTCTGAACCACTGCAAATCTGCTCGCCATTAATTTGAATGCTTGTGATCTTGGGCGGCGAACCCGAAATTGGAAAGTCCACGCGGTAGACCACCGGCTGGTTCTGTTGCACATTTGCCACGGTTGTGTCCTGGTTATCCGCCAAGACTATAGTCCCCACATTCGCCGACTGCAACAAGAATCTTTGAATTAGTTACTTATTTGTGTGAGATACTGTCAATTCAGTCAATTCAGTCTCTCTCGCTCTCCCAGAAACTTGTTTGCATCAACCTTTGTTTACTATTTTGTACTGGGAAAACAGCTCTTAACCGCAAGCTGATAAGACTAGAGCTTGCAGCACTAGCCGATCCCTTGGAGAATTTCCCAAACACAAAGAAAAACTTACAAAGTCATGATATCCTTGCTGCGAGAACTCTAGCTGTAGCTCGTGGTTCACTAGCCGCGGATCGAGACGCACTGAGACCAGGCCAATGTACTGACCCCGATAGCTCTGGTAAACAAACTCCGGGAAGCAGGCATTCGGGGGCAGTTGACCCAGGACCGGAGAGGTCAAGAGAATCGCCAGAAGCAGGGGCAGAGCAGTCACCACCAACAGCTGAGGCCGCCGCATTGCAACTGATCAGTGCAGTGCACTTTTTAAAGCTATATGAATAGTAAATTACAGTCTCGATTGAGAACCTCGCTCAATGAGCGCCGACTCGCGAATGATTCAAGTAAAAAAACCAATCCAAGTCGCTAGTCAGTGATGGAAATCGGAGCTAATCTCTAACAGCGGATTTTGAGAGTGTCAATAAGAGTATTTCCATGTTTTCAGCAGTTCAGTCAGTTATGCAAACATCTCATTCCGCCTCGATCTCGCCTTGATGGTTATTTACATTTTAGTAAGCAAAATACAACGGCGATGAATTAATACTGCTTGGCCTGCATATTTGCCTAAATTAAGTCCTTAAATCTTAGAAATATTGTTTATGGGCCACTCGTAGTAATCAGAATTTACTTACGTGCTGTGGCTTTTGGAATATTCTCTAAGAGCTTTGCTGTTTGTTATTATTTACAAGATTTGTGACTTGTAGTTTGAAATCGGAGATTAAAAGCAAATGGAAGACTGCATTGTTGATGCGGATTTTATTATGCTGCCTTAGACTAGTTTTGTGTCTCTATTGTCTTGCTTTTTTTTGCCTTTATGTCTTACTTAGGGGTGATCTCTTTGTCTTGCTTTTGTGCTCGGTGCTTGACTATGTGTTTCTCAATATTTATGTGCTTGCTCTAACCCTTGGGAATGCTCTCACGATAGTCCTGGATAATTTCCTGCAGCGAGGTCTCCGTGAGCAGGCGCTCCTCCGTGTACTCCTCCAAGGCCTGCTCCATGCAATGAACGGCCTTGGACTGGCTTTCCTCCAGCTGATCGGATGCAGACCAGCGATCGTGAAGGTCCTGTGGCGCCAGCTGGAGTCCTTTGAGGGCATCGCTCACCGCCTTTCGGCACTGCTTGGCCCTGAGTCCGGAACACCTTTTGCTGGCCTCAATCAGTTGATCCGCCGGACTTTGCAGACTGTCGAGGGTCTTGGCCAGATCCAGGTTAAACCGGACTTGAAGCCAAATAAACTCGCCGGCACACCCTCGCAGTCGGGTGCCGTAGCGATTGTTCACCTCTTCGGTGGCGGTGACAGCCTCCGCAGTGCGCAGACCTTCGGTGGACTCCATCACCTTTCGGACTTGGTCCGCCGCCCAGAAGCGCCACTCCTCCTGATGCCTGAACAGCCGGACGATCACCTTCTGCTCCGTTCCGATGGCCCTGAGGCTGGCCTCCAGCTTGGGCAAGGCCAGACTCATGCCAGCGAGGGAGTCCAGCGCCTCCTGCAGGGCTTGCCTTCTCTTCCTTTTGGAGGTATTGGGCAGATCAGACAGGATACCCCGAATAGCAGTCTCCAGCTTCTCCCGCAGATCGGTAATCGCTTTGACATTTTGGTTTTGCAGATCATTTGTTGGTTGGATTATCAGGTAGCCATTGTCGCCTGAGGGCGATTCCGATTCCGGTTCCGTTTCTATATCAGCAGTTCCCTGGTTTCCTCTCTCGTATCGGATATGTTTAGGCTCCTTGGCGTTGGTTCCGCCAAGAGCCAGTAGCAGGAGCAGCCACATGCTCGGTTGCATCGTCTTAGCCGCTCGGAAACGAACTGATCTTGATATGGATTCTATCTATAATATGAGACTCTGTGGAAACTCGATTAGATGTAAATATTTGTTATTGTAAATATTGGTTCAGGTGATCAACTCAGTTGTCAATTAGCACAATGTGCATTTAATGTATATAAAAAATTAAAAATAAAGCCAAGGGAAACTTAATGATGAGCTAACAGCGCACTTACTATAGTTAGAACTCATAAAGTCATAAATAACAGATGAATAATAAAGAATGACTGAATTATGTTAACTGTCACAGAATAGAAAATGCTTTTCCTTTTTTCAATTAAGGAATTACTGAAAATAATAATGTATAATAATGTAGAGAGCATTAAGAATTGAGTAGAGCACTCCAGGTCCAAAGAGATGACCTTAATTGTACCCAGCGACTGATCAAATAAATAACTACAACCTCCTGGCGGTTATTCCAAACTGTTCGCATTTGTGGTCAAGCAACCTGTGATAAGCTGAAGTCATCCGTCAAAGCTAGCAAAATTATTGAGAAAGAAATATATGAGTCGCAAACCCGTTTGGCCAGAAATCACCATACAATAGAACGCACGCCTCTTGGCTTGTTCAGGGGGGAAAGTGTATCTTTAATCTAATTGCTTGAAAGTACAGTCCGGACTATCCGATATTGGCATTGATCCACTCCAGGTGCTTGGCCAGGTCGCAGTACAGCACATACTGGGTGAGCTTGCAGGATCCAGCCGGATCCCGCTCGCCGGAGGACACTATACCCCTCAGCATCCATCGGCTGCCCCGCCGCACCATCAATCCGCCGCCAGAGTCGCCCAAACATGGCCCAGATCCATCCATATTGCCGGCGCACAGCGTTCGATCCGTGACCGCCGTTGCACGCCACGTGCTGGCACAGTCCGTGGCACTGGCAATGCGCGCCTCCACAACCCGCGGGTACTTGGTGGGCAGGTTCCCCACCTCGTCGGTGCCCCAGCCGGCAATGCTGCCGGAAGTGGCCACCGTACCGCTGGCCTCCGCCGTCCACAGGCAAATGGGTCCAATGATGTCGTTGAACCTGAAAGTGAGGCATCATTTGACCATTATTGAAATTATTGGTGTATTTTACACATGCGGCGTTCGCTGTGCTCTCGGTGCGTAATTAATTATCATCTTTTAGTAAAATAGTATGCTAATTCAATATAATTTTCATATAAATATATTCCTACTACGTATTTCTTAATAGTAACTTTTTGAACTTATGTAATTTTCTAATTTATATTACTAATTTACATACAAACTCGCTACTTATTTACGTTCTATTTGTTAAGCATGCGCAACACGTCGTATACATAATTTTTCTAATTAAAAGCTTGGAATTTTAAGCCTAAGCAAAAACATTTAAAAGGGATTAAGAAAAGTCTTGGAAATAAGTTGAATTTAATTTATCTCTGAGCAAAATATCAAACGCTCATCCACAACACCTAATCTAGGGTCCTCATGTCGTATACACAATTTTCATTCTTTTTAATAAATTCTTCGTTTTTTCGATCGAGAAATGTACTCACACTACTGGCCGTACCATGGTGACCAAGGCAATGTCCGCATCGGAGAGCACTCGGGTATTGTACTCCGGATGCCAGACCATCTTGCGCACATTACGCATCTCGGCCCCATCCTCGGCGTAGTCCAGCAGATCGTAGCGTCCCAGGCCCACGACCACCAGCGTCTCGGACATCTTGTGGACACAGTGAGCGGCGGTGATGACGATGCTGGCCGAGAGCAGCGAACCGCCGCACTTAAACTCCAGCAAGGGGGTCTTGTGGAAGATGGCCGTCAGCCAGGGGTAACGGCCGCGCGGAAACTTCTGGCCATTGTGGATGAACGGAGTTGTGCTGCCCTCCTCTCCACAGATCTCGGCTGACGAAGGCGGCCGCGGATTGAAACGAACCGCCGGAGGAGTGGCAGGAGGAGTGGCAGGAGGAGTGGCAGGAAGAGTGACAGGAGGAGTGGCAGGAGGAGCAGTAAAGGTAAAATCAGGAGATGGCGGCGGAGGTGCACTTGGGATTGCGGCCTCGGGCTCTGGCGGTGGTCGGGGTGCCGGTGCCGTTGTCGCAGGTCTCCTGCTAGCCGGATTGATGTTCACTGGTGTCTGCGGTAATGGGCTCCTACTGCTAGTAAAGCTTGACGAGACATCGTTGCTACTGGAGGGGAAGAATATGCTCTGTATATCCACATCGAAGCCATCTCTGGGGAAGGGATCGAATCCCGAAGAACTGGTGGGCAGCGGCGCCAGCGAACCACTAATCACGATCTCATAGAATCGATTGAAGAAACTATTCGGGGGACCATCTGAAATGGATATCGAAATATTTCAAAACGGTTTAATAAATACATCATTTAAAACTTAAAATAATAATAAATCATTGTCACTTTTAAGGGGAATCATTAATTAAATATGTTTTCTTTTCAAAATATATCAGACAACCAAAGACTAAGCTATTTGATTGATTGATTGCTTGCGACTTCTTTTCTTCTGTTAAAAAATATAATAATTAATAAAAATTTTATATTTTGAACAGATTTTTTATACATAAAATAATAACAAACAATTATTGTAGAGAATTTATAAATAAGCCCCGTTGAAAGCTTTGACTAAGAAAAACAAATAAATAACTAAAATAGATTTCGAGTTCTATTCAAATACGAAATTCAATCAATCTTTGTTTACATTTATCTCTCTACTCTCTTTTTCCTATATTTGTATATATGATGTTTAAGCCACTTAATGTTGTTATTTCGGGCTCTCTACTCACATTCGTCTGCCGTACAGAGCAGCCGGTCGTTGTAGGAGAGAAGCGACAGCCTGGGCAGCAGGCCGGTGGTCGGGTCCGGTCTCAGGTAGAGCCGGAATCGCGAGGGTCCGTTGCCGGACCGAGCCGTCCCCTCATCCGGATAGGGGCTTAGACGGCCCACGGCGGAGGTCTGTGGAATGCAGAGAAGCGGGGAGGCAAAGTGGTTGGATGAGTGGTCAGTTGGCCATACGGCAGTTGGATGGTTCGGCGGCCAGGTCGTACATCATGATCACCCCGCTGCGTGAAGCGCAGATCGATGCGGTTGCGACCCCGCATCAAGCCCGGCAGCGTCACCTCTCCCTGGAGGCCACCGAAGGCATCGCTCACATACTGGAAGTACCGCGGGCAGGTGTTCTCCGGCAGCAACTGCCCGCTGGCCACGGCGCTCAGCGAGACGAAGAGTAGTGTCAACGCCGGGAGTGACATGCCTTTCCGGAATCTGGGGTCTGTACGCGACAAGCGACGGCGGTAAAATGAAGCCACCACCAAGGAGATCCGCTCGAGAACCACCGAGAGAGAGAGAGAGTCTCAACGGGCGGCGGAGGCTGACTCACTGAGCGAGCAAACTGGAAATTCCGCATCGTGCAGAGGCAATGAGACACGGCTTCCAGCAAAACAAATAGAAGATCTGAATGGAGACTGGGGACTGAGAAGCTACTCATTGAGCTAAGGAAAGCTACTAAGATAATATTTTTAAATGTTTCCAGGTAATTAATTAAATAATCTTAAAATTTAACTTTCTAATCTTAAGGTATATTTAAAATATATTTATTATTGACTTCAATATTGTATTTAACCCGACAAAGTCCGAAATACCCACTTATATTTAATGATATTAATCCCGCTCAGCTGCTTTTGAGTGGAAAATAAAAATCCCCCTTAGATAATAAGTCGTGGGAAAGAAAACAAATCAATGATCTACGCCTTTTATTGCTCTCATCTTGATTCTCTCTGTTCTATGTGGATTAATGTGATTTCAAATTCCCAGACTTGTTCACTCAACAACTGATAAGCCAGCTCGCTCTTGAGTGAGCAAATTTCTAATAAATTATAATATATAAACGTTGCTAATTAAATACAAGATGAATTCTCTTTGGGCTTCTCCAATTAAAGAGCAGCCTTAGAGAGTTATTTTTAGTCCGCCAAAAACTCCATTGGGCAATTAAGCACTAAAACATACATAAGCATAAGTTCCTATAACCTAAAATGAATTCCTACATTATAATATTTCAATAGGAAACTGATGGGGTAAAGGAAATCTAAGTATTGCAATTAAAGCGTGTTAAACATGACTATTAATAATCATAACAATTATGCAAAAAGCCGGTAATGAAAACCAGTCGTGTTAAATGGGAAAATTCTCCGGGCAGCTTTTACTGGTTTATTCGACTTAAGAGACAAGCGATTTCCCGGGTTCATTCCCCGGTACCGATAAGAATATTTATAATAAATTCGTTTTTCTGCTCTCCTCAATAATCACAACTCCTCGGCTTGGTTCATTCAAGAACAGCTTCTAGCCAGATACCATGTTCTGCACTATCCAGTCGAGATGCATGGAAATATCGCAGTAGATGACATACAGGCTAAGATCGCAGCTTCCACCCCGACTCGGCGATATGGAAACTATACCACGCATGACCCAGCGGTTATTCCTCAGGACGATAAGCGCTGATCCAGAATCACCGAAGCAGGGACCGTGCGCCTGCGTGTTTCCAGCACAGACCGTCCTTTGTGTGATAAAGTCCTGGGCCTTCTTCATCTTCTTCAGGCACTGGTCCCTGGGCACCAGCTGCACACTCACCGCCTTCGGGAAGCGTGTCTTCTCGCCGGTATGATCGTATCCCCATCCGGCCACCGTTCCGGTGTCACCCTCGTTCCGCGGCACCCTCATCGAGGGGCTCCACAAGCAGAGTGGTTGAATGTACCTCGTATACTCCGTCGCCTGCCTCAGCACCAGCAGACCCACGTCCGCGTCTGGGAGGGGATTGCCGTCGTACTGCGGGGGAGTGAGCACATTGGACACACCCACCAGGTTGGCATTTTCCTCCGGGTTCTGGTTGCGGTCGTGCCGCCCCAAGTACACCCACAGCTGGCTGGAGGACTTGCCGTAGATGCAGTGGGCCGCCGTGATCACCGTTCGCCTGGAGATGATGGAAGCCACACACTTGTAGGTGGCCGTAGAGCCGCCCTCGTAGAGGGCTGCCATCCAGGGATATTGGCCTCGGGTGACGAGTTCGCCTCCGATCTGCTGGGCCGCAAAGCCCTCCACGCCGCATTCTCCGTAATCGGACTCATGGATATGGGGCGTAATTTCGGGTTGGGGTCTGGTCTTCTCACCAGGCTGGGGCAGGAAGGGATTCGACTGAGGGTAAGGCGTTGTCTTCGGCGCCGACTTCTGGACTATGGGGTATGGCGTTGTCCCTGGCACCGACTTTTGGCGGATGGGCGAGGAGGTGGACATGGATTGCCGTCGGGTCATCGTACTTGAGGGAGCATCGTCTGTATGAGGAGAAGAGAGATTCGTTAGATCGGGGCATCAACAGAACAGTTCACGATTACTCACACTCTGAGTTGGAGCAAAGCACCATGTCGTTGAGCTCCAGTCGGATTAACTTGGGCAGCTCGTTGCCAAAGTTCTGGAAGTCGACGAACACCTGGCCCCGTTCCCCGTTGTGTATGTTCTCAAAGGCCTCATCCTTGCTGGGATAGGGCATCAGGCTGCTGACAGTGTGTGCCTGGAAAGCGTTGAGTAGGAGTAAGACCTGGAACTGGCTCCTTGTCACCCGCCTGCTTCGCTTACCTGTCCCGTTCCGTGGGCATTGAACACGACCTCCCAGGAAAAGCTATTTATTCCGGGTCGCGGGGCCGTGAAGAGGCCGTAATACTCGCCGTTGCCGCGGCGGTAGTAGGAGAAGTAGCTTTCACAGTTGTGCGAAGGCACCTCCAGCGCCTCCGCCCCCAGTGACGACAACACACTGAGGAGACAAAGGCCGAGGAGCAAGGTCAGGGTGCGGATTGCCATTGCGCGGTCTAGCACCGATGCTGATGGCGGCCGATCGAGAACTGAGACCGGAATGCAGTCCGCTCGACTCTCGTCTGATCACTCGCCAGATTGTGGAAGAGTCCCATTGATAGATTCCGGGCTTTGCCCGCGCGCGGTTCCAGGTGAGCGGCTGCTGCTCGCGAGAGAAAACGCTTGGCTTATCAGGGGCAGCAAAATCGATTGGCAAAGCCAGCCAGGCCAGAATCTGGTTTTTAGAGATAGCAAATTCTCTTTTCATCGGACATCGCTCTTTCGAACACAAGCATGTGGGGTTGCAGCTTAGCATATCTTCATTATCATACGTAAAAATCCCAATCTCCATTACGCTGGAACCATAACCGGGTCGCATATGGTCAGACCAAGCCCCCAGGCCAGCGAGAGTTCTGAGCCACGCTCTTTCCTCAGAAAGATAGTAAAAACTGTTTTTTACCCTCGCAGGGTATTATAATTTTAGTCAGAAGTTTGTAAAGCAGTGAAGGAGACATTTCCGACCCCATAAATCATATATATTCTTGATCAGCATCAAAAGCCGAGTCGATCTAGCCATGTCTGGTGGAATAAAAAAATTTTAAATTTTTACGAAACTTTTAAGGGGTCAAATTGTTAAAATTGTAAAAGAAAAATTTCCAAAAAAATGAATTCTTAAATAAATTGAAATTCGGTATGCACTTCTATTAGCCTTATAAAAACTAGCTCAGAACAGCTTTCCTAATTCAAATTAATGTATTTTTAGTTTAGTTATTGTATTTTTAAGCTTTAATTTGGCCAAAACTTTGGAGGATAAATATTTAAATTTAAATACTCCTTTCGGGATTGTATAATATCAGTCAGAAGCACAGAACACAGTGAAGGAGTCATTTCCGACCCTATAAATCAAATATATTCTTGATCAGCATCAAAAGCCGAGTCGATCTAGCTATGTCCGGCAGGTATCCATTTTTTTTAATTTTTTAAGACTTTTAAGTGATTAAATTTTTAAAATTGTAAAAAAAAAGTTGAAAAAAAAATTGTTTTAAAATAAAATGAAATTCAGTATGCTGATTTATTAACCTTATTAAAACTAACTCAGGACAGTTTTTTGAATTCAAATTAATGTATTTTTAGCTTAGTTATAATAAATTTATAAATTTTTAAACCTTAATTTTTCCAAAAATTGTCCTTTTATTTTTCATTTGATAAAAATTTATTAAATTATAAATTATATATAATACTAATTATAAATTGCATGCTGCAAGGGTATACGAACTTCGACTTGCCAAAGATAGCTTTCTTTCTTGTTGTTAAATTATTTTTAATGTAAAGTCCCTCAATTTCCACATAGTAAATAATAGTAATTTCTACAATATTGTTTACATCAACTAAATAGTATTACATCATTAACTCACATCACAATATTCTGCTGGATCAAGTCGAGATGCGTGGAAATATCGCAATAGATGAAATTTTCTCCCCAGCTTGGCGACATAGAAACGACACCCCGGCGGACCCAGCGGTTATTCCGCAGGAAGACCGCTGCTTCGCAGCCGCCAAAACTGAGTCCCTGAGACTTTGAGTTTCCAGCATAGAATGTCCATCTTCATGGGGCTCTTATCAATCCTTGGGATAGCGTGACTTCATCCCCATCTGGCCACCGGTTAACTCAGAGCTCCACATTCTGAGGGACTGAATGTACCTGGCACCATATCGGATGTTTCAGCAATATCAGATATCCGAGTCTGGGAGGGGATTCCTGTTGAAAATTCGTCATCGACCACCGTAGATACTACCAATGTACGGTCATAAAACCGGATTCTGATGTTTAGTCATCTGTGGAAGTGAAAATATGACCCGATGATTGCAGAGGCTGGGCGAGAACTGAGCTTAAACACGATGATCCATTTCTGATTTCGAGCTCTGAACATGTTCAGGGAGAGTAAAGAATATATGAAATATATATGTAGAAATTAACTAATAAAGCTCTTTCTTTGTTCTCTTATTTTCAAACTAAAAAATAGATTTCATTTCAGGGCAATGTTCGGTATATTGAGTTTTAAAACTCACTCTGAGCGTTAAGTCACTGGAATTAAATATTGGATATTGCTATAAGAAATAACCAAAATAAACATAATGATCATTTTACGAGTCTCAGTGTTCTTTGCCTTAATTTTGATACCCTTGCTGGTACCATGATATCCAAACTGCAAGTGTTTATAAATGTTGGCTACCCGAAGTTATTTTTTCCTTTTTGCAGTTAGACTTTTGTTAGGGAAAATACTTTATAGGTGCTCTTGTCGGCACAACTTTTAATAATTTAATGCAAGGTAATGCTTTATGCGAATGTGTCTATATGGAGAGTAAGGCATCGTCGCAAACTTTTTCTTTTCCCCACTAAAAAAACAGATGAAAACAAAAGATATCAGGAGGCAAATGCCCCTAAGTTGGTGGCACCCGCAACTCAATTTTCTTTGCATTGTGGCGGCCTGTTTCCCATTTCCCATTTCCCTGCCGCCTGCCTTCTTCAACTTTTATAATCAGTTCCAAGTTTGTTAAGCTTTGTAATAATTTGTTGAGATTTGGCGCGAAATTTTCGCTTCGTTTTTCTTGATGCACGTACATTTTTGCCAAGCAAATTGTTGTTTGCGAGAAGGCTCAAGTTTTTGGCAGGCCTGGCTTGGCAGGAGGCACTTTGACACCACATCGGAAGTCGGTGGCGTCAACAATCGGACGCCAAGTGGTTATTGGCAGGAGGCCGTGCGTCTCAGACCTAATTGAAGCGCCACTTCAACGTGAAGCAAATCGAATCGAGGCAAATTAGGCAGAGTGAATGGGGAAGGCAGCGGACCTAGGCTAATGTTATTGGCCTACAGTATTGGGAGAAAAAGTATTGATTTGTAAATTCATGTTCTGCACAATTTCAAACTCTTTTTTAATATTTTTAATATAATATTTTAAAATTTATTTACAGAATGAATTTATGTATTTTTTTTCACGTTTCCAATTTAAATTAAAACCTTTGCTCGAAAAACAAACCAATTTGCTTCGATTTAAAATTAAATATGGTTTCGGAGACAGGACTAGGTGCGCCGGACCACCCTGAAGCTGTCGCCGGTGCAGACGCCGCGGAAGCGGGAGAAGACAAAGACCAGCGACTCGCCGCAGGCCTTGAGCAGATTCACCTTG
>VNJV01013519.1:0-38209 GCA_008042635.1 Drosophila nikananu | reverse complement strand
ACGTTAACGCCAGCGTCACATTAAGTAAACACAGAAATAATTTGCCTTTTGCTCTGTTTCTCGGTGTTTATTGTTGCTCCAAGTACAATGATCATTCGTCACTATTTCTTTTCTTTATTTTTTGTTCTGTACTGTTGGCCTTTGGCCGGCAAATGTTTTAAATTGCTTTGTTGTCAAAATTTTCAGTTGAAAAGGCAGCTCACGTGGGGCATTCCTGGTTTATTTATGGGCAAGATCTCGTGGATTTTGCATAACCAATTTGTATATTGACTTTTGGGAGACCAAAGTTTCCGGTAAACTGAAAATGCTACTAGTTTGGGTTTATTTACAAGAGCAGTTCTGTTTGGGGTTTGCATAGAACTTATGGTGGCTTTCTAATAATATATTAAATTATGCAACCCCTTTCATATACAAATGTTCTCCGTATTTAACTCTTTATATTCTATTTATTTATCTAAAAAAATTATTGATTTAAAAATGGGTATTTATAAAGCGAGTAATCCCGAAACCCACTCAATATTCAATCAAAATGCAAACCATGCCGATAGCTGCGCAATTAAAACTATGGCCAGCGATTATTTAATTTGATTTGGCTCTTTCAGCACTCACTTTTCGCGGCTAAAATGGCGAAGCATAAAAAAAATCTGATACCGCAAAGTGTGAACTTATGCAAAACAGCCGATGCCAAAATCAAAGTGGAATCTATTTGAGTTTGAGTTCCCTTTTCATCCACATCTCTCGCTCTCTCCCCAGGCGAATGCCGAAAGATTGATGCCCAATTAAAATACTTTGCCGGCCGCGGGGCAATCCATTAGCTGATAATTACCACCTCAATAACTCATAAATAGCTGAGAGGGGTCAGACCCGAAATACACATTTTTCGTGCCACCTTTTCCCCCTCCTCACCGTTGCTCCGGACTCCGTGTTGTTTCTGGCGGGGACGTGACCGTGACCGTGGACTTCTTCCGCCGGATCGCCATGTGGCGCTCGCGGGTGGGAAACTTTGGCTGCTTCTTCACCATTTTCGGTTGCACTTGGAACACGTCACATGACTGGGTCCTCAGCAGCATGTTGTCTTAGCTTCAGCTCCGGGCTGAAAGTTCCACTTCAACGTCAGCACGCAATGTAAAAACACAAACAATCGCAGAGGCAGCACAGAGGTAAAACTCGGGCCTTTCTTTACTTTAATTTAAGACTGCACAAACTTCGAAGTTAATATTGTTTTAACTTTTAAATTCACAAGTAATAATGAATAAAATAATCCATTTTTGAAGTCAAATTATATTTATGGTCAAATATTCTTTTTACTTATGTATGTTCAAGTTTCAATTTGCAATTTCAACTGATTACAATAGATTAAAAATGTATATAAATCATTATTCATTTTATTTAAAGATTGCTTGAATATGTATTTATTTAATCTATTTTATTTCAAATCACAGCACGTGCCAGAGGTTATATTTATTTATATAGACCATTAAAGTTTTGGGTTTAGATTTATTTCTAATGGTTAATTGAAATTGTTACTCAATTCATTTTATTTATTAATTGTAGATATCTGACTTTGACTTTTTATATTTTGTTTTTAATTATACTATTTGCCTTTTTGTTGTCTATGCTTTCACTATTTCTGTTTAATTTGCTCAGATATTATTTAATAAGTAATTAGTAAGTACTAAGTCTTCCGTTTACTATATTACTTTAAAACGTCCTCTTTATTCTGTAGTTTTCTCTGCTCTGTTTTTCGTGCGTGCGACAAAAGAGATTTCGATTTTGATAAGCCTATTGACGTTTAGGCCAAGAGTCTCCGTGGAAAAGAGCGTAAATTAAAACGCGATAAGCTGCTGACACATGGCCGTCTCGGCTCTCTCCAGTTTTTAACAAAAAAACACAATACACCACAAAAATTAACTTGAATATTCATTCGCTCTCTGTCACAGACCGATCGTGTGGGCAACTGAGTAACAACTGTTTTAACAGTTAAACAATGCAATTTGAGCGCGTCTCCGAGCACAAAAATACAAAAAACAAAAACAAATAAAATATAAATCGGCAAACTCGAAACGAGCACGCTGTTAGAGAGATCGGCCGTGTATAATGTAGGCACATATAGTACAAGTAAATACAAACACGAGCTCGAGTCACTCAATGTCGGACTTTATTGCACAAGCATAAGCCCTACAAAAAACAAGAGACATAAAAATATATACACATATAAGTACGTATATATATATTTTTAAAAAACTGCACGCGTTGCTCGGAAGCTTGAACTTGAGCTGAACCCAGCAAACTGATGTTGCAACCACATCGCAATCTTCGCTCTTCAATCTTGCCTCGCAATCAATTCAATCCCAATCAGGGGAAAGCAAACACACATGTCTCCGCTGGTGAACTGAACCCTTGGGTAAATGTGTATGGAAAATCGAGTCGAGGTCTTTAATTGCCCGCTAATTGCCGCCGCAGCTGAGGGAAATTGAAAATGCAACGAGGTGAAGGTTGCTCCAATGGGTGCTTCAAGCACCCAATTTTCCTATTTCAATTATTTACAAGCTCATTATCACCTTAGCTGGAGAAGCGTTAAATAATTAATTAGGTTTGGTAGAATTAACGATAAATTAGCATTTTGCGAGGTATTACATTTAGCTGCCTTGCTTAAATATACTTTGGTATATTTAAGAAAGGTGACTCTTTATAAAGGTAATAAAGCAAATTATTAAGCAAGTAAATAATATAATTTAATTAAAGGCAATCTTTTAATCAACAAGCTTGATTTAGCAGCATTTATTATTTTTAAGGGAACTTTAATTCCATTTTTTTATTAAAATTCGTGACCATTTAATTGCTAAATATTAATACATATAAGAGGTATACTTAAATGATTAGAAAACTTCCACGCTTTCCTTTGATCTTCTTTTTTCTTTCAACTCTGATACATAAAAATGCATATTTTTCTTCGAAATTCAATAATATTACAAAATGTACTTTAATTTATTTAATCAAGGGACGTCTACTATATTTCTTTCTGTGTTAGTTTTCCCACAATAAATAGTTTATTGAGACCGTTTGATCCATGTTTTCATCAAATGAATTTAATAACACGATCATAAAGACATGCCTACGTTTTAATTAAAAATAGAAAATTTCCAAATCTCTTTTTTACTGCTCTCGTGCGTTGAGTATTTGTGTACAAGTTGCTTAGTAAAAGGAATTAGAAAATGAATTTTACTACCCCTGATCCTAATGCTAGTAAAAATACCACATAGAAACATAAATCTCAAAGGAAAACAGATATATTTTAGTTGCTTTTAGGAAATTATACTTTTAAATGCTGCCGAATAAATGGCAAACAAATTCGATAACACGAAATTGAAGCAATTGTACAAAGAGTCAAGGAGGTAAACCTGGGGAATAGTGAATACTCTTTACCGTCCTTAAGCATTAAACAACAAAACATTTTAAGATTAGGATTTTAGTTGAATAAATTCACTAAGAATTAGCCTGCAGTAAAATAACTTTACCCAGACAATAATCGTTAAAAACCAAACAAATCTTTTTGATGCGGAAACTTGCGATACTAGGCGTATACGCGATACACTGCCATCACCCTGCGGTAGTGTATCGCGTATACGCCCCGTAAATCATCAAATGGAATTGGCGTGCGGCCAGCATCAAAAATCAAAATGAAAACACAAATACAAAGCAAGGCGCAACCGCAGTTAGACAAAGAAGACGATAGACAGACAGACAGTCGGACATTCGGTTGAGTTCACAAATTAATGGCGTAATTTCAAATGGTTTTCGCGGTCGGAAGCAGCAGAAGCTGTGGGAAAATGCCAAGTGTCTGGACGATTTGCCGAAATATTGCCCGATTAGCATACGTACATGAGAATTATAAAAAGTAATGCATAATAATTGCATAATTTAAGCGCGTTTAATTAAAATGCAAGCCGAGTGGCGTTTTGCAAAAATATAACAATGATAAATAGTGAAAATAATGAGGGGCAAATATTTATTTGGATCGCGGCCGCAACTCGGGGCACTAAATTAACGCTGTGGCCAGTCATTATCCATTGCACATTGCACCGATGTCATCGATTCTATATATATATATATATAGAGTGAGAGAGAGGGTGAGCGAGATAGAGATGGGCATAGGGTGCACATAGAGGCAGTGCCAAATCGCAGCAGCCACTGACTTGCGCTTTTGGTTTATATATTTCTACCACAACGTCGTTTATGGACCACAAGTTTGTTGATATTCTCTTTTTTTCTGGGATCTTTATTCCCTGCTGCTTGAGAGCAGGTTTCTCTGTTCTTGGCACCGCTGACGCATAATTTATTTACCGAAATATACTAATTCGGATCCCACACAGGAAAGCTGGTCTATAAATGTTGCATTTAAATCATCAAAAATGAATCTATTATGGGGTTTTGGCGGAGAAGATTCCAATTTTTATGTCTGCTTATTTGTCTTGTGGGTAATTACGTTTTTACTTGCCTTATTTTGTTGATTATTTTGTTAAGTTTTTAATATTCCGGAATTACAAACTAGACTCCCAGTCGCTCCATCTAGCGTCCGCATGTGGCGTTACACATAGCAGGCGAAAAGCTTTTTGTCGAAAGCTTTACAGTGGCAGGCAAAAAAAAATATACAACTTGTTATAAGGTCTTAAATAGAATTAGTAATTATGTGTATTTTGTTGTTCAGTTTTTACAAAATATATACATTTTTGGTGAAATTTGATTTAACGTTAATTTGTAAAATTTCTTTATATTGGTTTGTGAAGAGAAATGTTTTTCTGGCTATGGTGTGCGTAACAAATATCTGATGTGTTTTTAAAACTCTTAAAAAACAAATTTACACTGAAATTGGTACCTAAAAAGTGTGTTGCATATTTTAAACATATTTTAACCGCTAACTCTTAGTGATTTCAAGATCACCCTAGTAAGTGACTTTGTTTCTTAATCTTAAATATATTTTGAGTACTTTAATAAATTCTATAATTTGAAAATATTGAATTCTGTTTTAAATAATATATCCGGTTTTAGATGTATTTTTAATATATTTACATACCTCCAATCATGAGCTGCAAAGCCGGGACAATCTGATTTGCATTGTTCACAGCGCACACCGTCCTCGACTTCTCGTATAATGGCACCCTGGAAGAATAATAAAAACAATACACATAATTATTGAAAATAGGGAACAATAAAAATATTACAAGGAATTTAATACATAATACTTTATATGGGACTACAAACGCTTAAGATTGTTTTATATTGGGATTATATTGCGTTATTTGCTGAGCCTAACGCCTAAAACATGTTTCATATATAAATTATAAATTAAATGACTAAGAATAATATGTAATTTAAAAATAAGTACATATTAAATAATTGTCTAAATTTTAGTTTACTAAAACTATTAAGAGTGAGAATACAGAGCATTCTGCTAAATACCTCTCAAAACGGTCCTAGAAACTAATAATTCAAAAGCATTAAGATAATTATACAGCCTTTTACGAGTAAAATTTGCATTTCCCTTGCCAAGTACTAAGCCCGTTTTTAATTTAACGTAAAAAGCATGTAAAGGCAGCAAATGAGAAAACAAGGCGCCCAGACAAAACCGATTTACGATACTACAACTTAATTTGCGCCCTGCTCATTTACGCGCCATTGCGCCTAACAATTCCATGTACGGCTAGCCATATCTGAAATTACCGGACTACGGACAACGGACTCCGTTCTCCACTCTCCGGGATGCAAATGCGGGGGAAATTGCAGTTGGCCAAAAGGAAACGGAGGCAGAAACCGATGCCGCATGCCAAAAGTTAAGCTTAAACGTAGAGGGGCAACATGGATATGGTTGTGGCAGAGCAGTGGCAGTGGCAGTTGCAGTTGCCGCCGTGGATGTTGCACTTGTTCCAAAAATACACTCTGCTGGGCAAGACCAACCCAAAACAACAGCAAAAATAACAACAAAAAACCAAGCAATCGCACTTGGCACGCTTCCATTTTTGGCCAACTTGCCTTTGTCTTTGTGCCGCGTTTCGAGAACTGCAGTAAAACTTGTTTTGGTTTTATTTTCCGGCCGGCCCGGTATATGTTTGAATGTATGTATGTAATCCTTAGCGTTTGCCAATAAACACGAGACTTGACTTTTCATAGCTTTGACCCAGGACATTAATATTCAGGATGTCCTGCGCTGCCCTCGGTGCATTCGGATGGGCCCTTATTTTGTCGTTGTGCGAGGTATGCAGCGAGTTCAGGGGTATATGGTTTTCTTGGGTAAATACAATGACCTTACAATGAACAATTTTTTATTAAGTTAAACACCTGAGTTTATATGTAAATATCAAGATTTTCGGGGATAACCGGTAAGTTTAATTAATAAAACTGTAAAAAAGACAAAATAACATAATAAGCTATAATATTTTATTATCAAAAGGTATTTAGAGAAGATTTATTTATTTATACAATTTATTGAGTGTTTTTGAGTCTAAAAACTGCATAAATAATTCATTTTATTCAAGAAATGTGACCCAGTAAAATAAAATGACAAGTAACAATGAACTTAAGTTTTCTTAAAGAATGCAACGATTTCAGGAACAGCCCAAGTGCACTCTTTAAGCTGAAATAGCCCAAGTATTCGATTTTATTGTCACACCTCAGTGAGTACCAAGTAACCTTAGTTCGGGTGACAGGAGTGCATCATTGGTTCCTATTTTTTTTGTGTGTGGATGGCAGCCATTTGGGTGCCATCGAATCCATCGCTGGCAGCGATAATTGTGACACGTCGCTGGCCAAAAATCGATGCTGACCCAGTTGAGAGGCGGCGGAATAAAATGGCAGCGAGACAATGACAATGCCGGGTAACAGGGAACAGGGCACACAGCGCAGGGATCAGCAAGCCGAGGTCAGGGGTCAGGGGATAAGGACGGGGACGAGGACGAGGACGAGGAGACAGACAGGGCAAACATTTGCGCCTGACGCGCGGATATTATTGGCATTAAGTTGCAACTTGGCGGGGCTGTGGGGCAAATGTTTGATTTCCACTTAAGCGGGTCGCCGCTTTGTCTTCCGCTTTGACTTTGACGGTTCCGCCGGTTCTTTGGCCCAGATTAATGGGCCTCCAATTAAACAAATGGCTGTGTCAATAAATCCCCCGATTGCTGGATGAAAGGCGAAAGTTTCGCAGCATGTTAGGGTCGTAATTTGATATTAAACACATTTTATCCAATCGGCTATAATCTGATGCATGGATTATCAACCGATTTGTATGCCACCTCCGCCTCTGCCCCGCTTAGTCCATGTTCCCATGATGTCACTCTGGTGGCTGCTGCGAACCAATTCCGTTTTAATTTTCATAATCTCCAATATAAATAAACATGAGCTGAGAATTCGTTTCGCTGTACAAGTTTGAGAAATCTGAGAAAACTTATGCTGCAATTGCCGTTTTTGGCATCTCGGCTTTTGGCTCGCGGTCTTGTAAAGTTTAGCACATACAAATCGGGGCACTAATGGCGACCAGTCCAGTTCTCGTGGCTTGGGTCTCGATCCGAGCCCACTCACTGGCCGGGACTCCCACTCTCAGCTCTGAAATTCTGGCACAGCCTAGCAGGGTGTTTGGCGAAAAAATAAATCGAAAAATACATACACAAATCGGAATCAAAGTTCGTTTAGCCACTACATTTTCGAACAATGACGCTATGCCACCGGCTGTGTTGACTGTTTGTCTGCAGTTAAATGGGAGTAAGGGGGTTAATGATCGACTAGGGAATACCTCATCTGTCTTTTGAGAGAATTTAGATATTAATATAGGAAGCTTACTTCTAATTAAAGTCAGTAAAATAAAGTAACGAAAGTAGTGTCAAGCTTATTACTCATACGCAGTGTATGCAATATTTTTTTAATGGAGTAAAATTATGTTGTTATTTATAAATTATTTACATATTTAATTTATATATATTTAATGCAAATTAGCCTTTAAAATAAATTCTGTAACTCTGCTAATGTTATAATTAATATATTGTATATATCACTCATACGACCTGTTTGCAAACATAATTTATAGTACAATTGATCAATTTTTTTTTTATTATTCCCACCTTATTCAAAAATACCTTTAATATTTGGCTATTAAACATAGTAAACTGTTTAATCTAATCAATATTTCCTAGTAAGACAGCATTGTATTGAAAACCACACTAAAAATGCATAACAAACACATTTAAAAGTTATACATTTTGCTCCAAAATTCCAGCTAATCGAGGTTTTTCCCCACTTAACACCATTTTATGGCTTAAACCCCTTGCCCAGACCCATCAGTAAAGGGTATTAAAATCCGTAGGTCGTCGTCTTCGTTGGCGGCAAAAGCAGAAAGAAGAAAAAAAAAGCAGTCAAGAAACCGGTCTTCAGTTACTTGGAAACGAATCTATGCGTAGTATAAAAAAATACACTCTCGCATATATAGTATATCTTATAAAGCGCAGGCAGAACACAGTAAGTGTTTGTTTATTGCAAAACTCAACCCAAAAACAAACGGAGGGAGAGAGCGAGGGACCCCGAAAAATCCGACACACTTAAGTTAAAGTACTCCGAACATACAAAGCAAATTAACAAATGCAGAGACGGAACAACTGGAGTTTCTGGCGAATGGGCTGGGGGAACCTCCGACCTAATGATCGCAAATTAGCTCGCCGCTATTTACAGGTGATGATGATGACGATTCAACCCGTTTCGTAGACCAGACCCACGCAAAAATCGCGCCAAGATCCACAGTCCCAGCCATATAGGCAAGGTTAATCTGCGTTTTAGCTTACATTGCAAGCCCAGTCGTCTTATTTTTTCACACTCTAGTTAACGTTAACGCAATAGAAGCCCCAACCAGACAGAAGTGCGTCGTCGTCGTCGCCAACTGAGACTGATCTCAGTCCGAATGTAGTTCAAGATCATGCGTAGACTCGAGCAAAAACTCAGGTTGCACTGACCATTTTCAGAGGTTTCAGTGCGACTAAAGAAGTATCTTGGATCTTGTTTCTCTTGACCAGGGACGAGTCAGTGTGCTTTGCTGGCCTCGTTGCTGCCCAGATTAGAAAGTGAAATGTGCGGAGAGTTGAGCTGGAGTTAGACTGGGGCAATGATCCACTAATTAGCGGACAGCCAAGAGACGGATGCGGGCAGCGAAATCGGACTCGGAATCGTAGTTTAACAGCAAAAACCAGAAAAATTGGAAAAAGTTGGAAATTTCTAAGCTTTGATGTGGGATAAACTTTTTATATTTGATTTAATTTAACATTAATCTTGGGAACGAAATGACAACTGTGTTTATAACTTACTTACTACTTAAGATATTAAACAAGAATTTAAATTTTGATTAGTGTCAGGAAGTTTCCTATATTACTCTTCCCTTGGTACTTATTCAATTAAGATTTTAACAGCTTATTCAAATTCTTCTATTATGCAGCAGAACTGAAAACTATAATTAATAATGACTCTTTATTATTTTCTTAATTAAAGCAAAACTGCGTATTTAATTTAATTTAATTTATTGTGAATGGGTATTATTAACTTAATGACCAGCAGAAAGAACCTCTCGTCATCAAGAAATCTACATATATATATAGAATATTAGCGTAGTCATTGATACAAATAAGGAGATTATAAATAATTCTTCTTTGAACAAATTCATACAGATTTATACAAGAATAGAGACAGATTTCTCCTTTATAGATGCATTCCTACCTAAACATAGAAAGGCGGCTGATATCACCCAGCTTCCGGGGGGTTTTGGCTATATTTTCAACCTTTGGCACAAAATCGATTATACTAATAAGAAGATTATAAATATTTCTTCTTTAAAGAAAATCATTTATAGAAGGATAATTTATAGAATAAAGTGAGACAAGTCCCTCCCCTAATGCACCCCCTTTGTAAACAATTTGAGAAGCGCATAGAACGGCGGAGGACGTCAGCCAGTTTCTGGAGGGCTTTTGGCTATTTTTATAACCTGAAAGTCTTTGAAACACAGAAGGAGATTATAAATAATTCTTCTTTAAACAGATTCTTTAATAAAATGGCATTTATAGAAGGATATTTATATACAGAATATAGTGAGACAAGTCCCTCCCCTTGCTGCACCCCTAATGTAAACATCTTGAGAAGCGCATAGAACGGCGGCTGCTGACATCACCCACTGCCTTTGGGAATTTCGAGTCGGGGCAAAGACAATTTATTCCATAATTTGTTTGCGCGAGTACAAATACATCTTTTGCAGCGCCAAATACGGCCAGAAGCTCATCAGCTGCTTTCTAACTAGAAATGGCCCGCACCCCCCACCGCATCGGGCCCAATCGAGTGACCATATTTAATGCTTGTCACGTAACGCTCGCTCATTTTCATGCACAGTTAGTCATAGAGCGGCACCAGGCGATATGAACGCTCATATATCCGTTGAACTAACTACATTTTTTATAGAGCACATGTACTCGTCGTAGGTTCCAGGGCAGAGCCATCTTTTTGGGGCCAACTCGAAACGGGCAATTAACACTTAACAACAATTCTGTACTGGCAAAATCCGAGTGCTTTTTCGGGTTCGCTGGAGCCATCAAATAAAAAATCCCCCGTGGGGCTGGCGTACATTTTGAATTATCTGTTGTCGTTTATTTGTTTGCATTTTTTTTTTCTATTTATTTACTTAGAAATAATTTGACGTACAAAAAAATTCACAACACACGATACGGGGACTGTATGGGGGACTGATGGATATATAAATCATTTATTTGCACATTATGGATTCGTTTGCCAAGCTGCGTTTCCCAGCGCAGCTCCAGCTCTCCGATCATGACGCAATATCAGGCGGCGGCGGCTTTGTCACTTTGGAAAGAAGCTATCACATATTTATATACATATAGCCGTATATGTGCGAGCCACTCATTCATGATTCTCCACTCTCCGTTCTACAGATTGGCCGGGTTGACGCCTACCGCCAGGGCATCTTGATCGGCGATCGGTTGCGACGCGGCATGGGGGCGGCAACGTGGGCGGCGCTGCTGGTGCTGGTGCTATGGGTGGCACGTGTCATCGGCGGATCGCGACGCCCCAAATATACGGTGTGGCTTCCAACCGACGATCCCCTGGGAGCGACGGCGGACTTGGCAGGTGCATTGTAGTGGCCACCGAAGTAGGTCGTTGGTGGGGGCCGACTCTGAGGTTTATTCCCGTACAGCTGGACCCGCGTGGGCGCCCTTCCCCGGGCTGGTGGAGGCATCATGGCCTTGCTTTGATCGGATCCTATGTGCACCAGGGTGCGGCCGCCCTTCTGCTGAGCGGGATGCTGCATCTGATGACCCAACCTGTTGGGTGAAGCCTGTGGGCGGTACCACCGGGAGCTCTGACTGGGACTGGAGCTCCTTACTCCGGGTCTCTGCTGCTGCTGCTGCTGCTGCTGGTGATGGTGCTGCTGGTGATGGTGCTGCTGCTGCTGGTGATTTGCGGCCAACAGTCTTTGGGCATAGTATTCCGTGGTGGGCATGGGTTTGGCCACGCCCACGGGCACAAATCTGCCCGGAGAGTGCGGCGAAATGGAGTTCTTGATCTCGATGCGAATGGAGGGAGTGGGCGGCACTAGATCCGGAGTCGGAGACGGGGAAATGTGACGCATCGAGGGCTGGGCCACCCGGAAGGTTTCGTTCCGTTTCACTGGCGAGCGGGTGGCGGAGCGCGATGGACGATCCCGCAGCGGGGAACGCGACTGGGGCCGGTAGTTTTCATTGTCGAAGACTAGGAAATCCGGGCGATTCTCCTTGGATTCGCGGCGTTCCGTGGTCTTGGCGGACGACTGCTGGGCGGCGGGAACCTCCACGAACCAGGCGGGATTGTGCGGCGTCTCCTTCTGCTGCTGCAGCAGGCGATCGCGGAAGGACTTCCTGAAGCTATTCAGCGTCACTGTCTTGTACTTCTCCCGCTCATCCTCCTCCCGCTGCTGATCCTCCAGCAGATCGTCGTTCGAGTGGGTTTTCAGCTGCTCCAGCTGCTCTCGCAGATGTGTGGGCGTCTTGCTCTTCCGGTACGTGGAGGAGTCGAAGCTTCCACTCGAGTTGGAGCCAATGCTGGCCTGCCGATGGACGCCATTGTTGTCGCCGGACTGCAGGTTGCGCAGGCTGGAGTGCTGTTCGTACAGGAAGTTGAAGGGATCCGACTGGGCATCGTAGTCCTGCAGGCGATCCGCGCCATCGCTGCGCCACTTGTAGTACGTGTTGGTGGCGGTGTCGCTGGGATGGTGCTCATAGCTGGCCACTTCCTCCGGCGACGGGGTCTTCTTGCGCTTCGTAAATGTACTGAACTTGCTGAAGACTTTGGACTTTTTGGACTTCTTCTCCAGGGTGGAGGTGTTTGAAGCGGGTCCGCCTGCTGTCTCCTCCTCCTCCGAGTTGGGCAGGATAAAGGTGTCGCCCCGCTGCAGAGTGGAGCTGGTGGTGGAGTCCCTGCGATGGCTAAGGGCACTGATCACGCTGCCGGGCCGGGATACGGAACGAACGGGTGTCGTGTCGCGGGAGGAGGAGCGCGAACTCTTGGCCCGTGACGATGACGACAGGGAGGAGCGTATGTTGCGGAAAAACGACATCTCACAGATTGCTATCTTTGGTGATCTTCGCTCTCTCGAAACTCGGATCTTAGATCTCGGATCGAGCAGCTACCAAGCTACAATCTCGGATCTCTGATCTTGGCTAATTAACCTTGGGCCAAATACACGATCCACGGACGAGCCACGAACCGACGCTGTCAACTGCCGCTGAGCAACTGAGCGACGACCAACTTCAGTTATTACGCGGATCACTAGAATTTCTGTCTGAATTTCTCGATCTCTCTCCCTCTCTCTCTCTCTCTCTCTGTCTCTGCTCCGCCTGTCTCTTTCGCCAAAACTGTTGCCGTCTTTCTCTCCTGCTGGCTGCTTCGCCGACATTCGACTTTGCCCGTTTCGTTTATTTTGACCAATTTAGCGTATTAACTTCATCATCGTGTTCCACGCGCTTTGAGCCGCTTTGTATTATGTATTACGAGTGCCATGCGAGTGAGTCCGATGTGTTCACCAGCTGACGGCGTGGGCGCTTGCCTGGGTATTATGTAAATTAACCCTTTTTTCCACCCAGACAGCCAGTCAGACTTTGGGAAAACGGTAGATTTTGTAATTTATGCATCGGAAATCGCTCTAATTAGCCATCGCGAGCGGGCATCAACAGCTCATTAAACGCATTAGCGTTTACACCGCGCATGCAAAGCACCACAGCAATTAATAGAACACCACGAAAACAATAGGATTCGATCAGGGGATACCCATTATATAACATGGAAGTGAGTTTAGAGAGCTATGAGCAACGTTCCATAAGTAAATAAGATTAACTAACTCTTAGTTCAAAGTTATCCAATTTTCTAAGATTTATTAAGTTCTATAATTTGAAATATAAATGAATTATATAACAAAATACTTCGCATAAACTATTGAATTAATTAAATAATCATTTCATAACGCTTTACTTGATATTGCTTATATCTATCAGCCTTAATTGGCACTAGAGTGCTAAAAGTTTCTAAGGGGTTCCCTCGCCAATTCCTAGAATATAGTGCAAAGTATTAGCAAGCTTTGAAAATTAGATTTAAAAAGTCTTAAATGTTTAGTAAACATTCTTATAGTTTACATTATATTCTAAAAGTGAGCTCTTGAAATTATTTTAATATAGAAAATATACTTCATTCATAGATAGTTCTTGCCCAAAAGAAATACAAATTGCTTTCTATAAACAGAAGTCAACTAGACTTTCAATTTTATGAAAGCTTCATTAAAAATATATGTATGTTATACAGAAAAAATATATATAAAGATGACAGTGAATTAGTGAACATTTATATTTACTTAATATATAACACAATATAATTTACAAGACATCAATATACAATATCAATTTCAATGGTTCAATAACTAAATAATAACTTTTTAATGTACCATAAAAGTCATCAAAGCCATCATAAAAACTGAGTTCTTCAGGAAGAATATAAATATGGCGAGACGCCTTGTATGGTTTTGCAAACTTATAAGGAACTCAATCACTTTTTAACACATCCTGAAGCAAACTCTATAGTATATTGTTGCCTTATACGCCTCATTTTTTGTGACCAACTACCGGGTGTCGTCGGGTGGACAATAGAAAATAGAGGCAACAAAAGGCAACTATACCTGAACTCAGGTGTTTGGACGCGGCTTTGTTTGCCGGGCATTCTGCGATCAGATTTGATTCGACGGAGCTGATCAAACGCGCATTCGATGACGAAGGCGAAGTGTGTCTTTGTTTCTGAAACTTGTAGGGGTTTTTTCACCATCTTTTTGTCGCTTTTTAGAGGCACTTTGGATTCGTTTCGCTTCCGATTCCGCGGCTGACGAGCGTTTAACGCCAGTCATTATGGATTGTATCGCAGTATCTGTGAGATTCGAGTGCTCACCCACTGTTGGGTGAGGGTTAAGTGAAGTTAAAAATCGAATGCAGGCGGGCCGAAGCAGAGGCAGCTGGCTGACAATTAAAGCATGCATATTTTAAACGCTTAATGGCCGCACACATGTGTTCAGACACATTCCCAAAGCACTGGGAAATTAAGTACACGGGCCAACTGCAGTGGGGCAATCCCAGTTGGCTCGTAAATCAGTTGTTGTGTTTCTGCTTTGCTTTTCTGTTTTATTTTCTTTTCTCGCCCGAATTAAATCTTTTCCAATTTCAAATTCAGGTTTTCGTTAACACAATTGCCTACTTTCGGGCTTAATTCGTGGCACTGCGCAGCTGCTGCCTAAAAGCAGGCAATGAACCAGAAACCCGACAGTCGAGTTAAATCCACACACTAATAGCATTTTGCATTGTGCGCACACACGAGTGCGGCTTTAAACTGATAAATATTATATTTATCTGCAAAAAAGTGTCATTATAATAGAATTTATTAAATTTCTTTGGAAATTTATTTGGATTTTATGCAATTATTTAGAGGCCAGAGAAACGAATTTAAATTAATTACAGTACATTCAGCTTGGTTTAGATAATAATTCAATAATTTCTGCAATCTTTTTTGTAGTTTGTCAACCTTTTTAAACATTTTATTATTTTTATTATTATTAATATACCAAGTTTCCTATTATTGAATTAATTGTATTTAAACATCAAACTATTGAAATATGTAATTTTAAGGGGCTTCAATTTAATATACTTAAATTGGTTGTAAAATTATCCTAAATGCATATTTAATAAGCTTTACAGTTTGTATTCTTTATTTCCTAATTTTCTATTCAATAAATAACCTTTTTAAATTTCCCTAATTCCTAATGTTTATTTCAACTTTAAACTAAACAAATGCACACCATTCTTTACTTCCCACTCTATTAGTTTATTTAATAAAAACTATGAGTTTAACAAAAGATTTATGCTTTACCGAGCAGCACCAACGGGAAAACTAACCCAAATAAATTAAATAAAGTGTTCCAATATTTTCTTTATCTCCCACCTTTCCACTCTATTATTTTATTCAATTGTTGAAACCTCAAAAAACAACAAGAAAACCGAACGTGTTCCGATGAGCAAATACTTTTCACTGTTAACACAAACATGCGGTGGGACTGGGGCAATCTAAAATCGCAGCGGGATGCGAGTGTGGAATAACTATGGGGCAGGGGAAAAGTTCACGCCATTCGCAGAATCATGAGCCAGCATCTTCTGTCTTCCATCTGCCATCCTCCAGCTTCCAGCTACCATCTACCATCTTCTATAAACAGCAGAAGCTGTGGCAACCGCATCTCCAGGCGAGAGAATAAAGGAACCCAGAGACTTGCCACATGCCACATACAGTCGTGGTTGCCAAATTGGGTGCCACCTCCTGCTCCTTCTTTCACCCCCTTTCCAAAGTCTAGAGAAATATGGCTGCGCCAAAATGTTTATTGTGAAAAGATTAATAAAATATGTATAACTGCAAATTGGAACGCTTGCGTGCAGAGAGCGGGAAATAAATCTAAACTTCCAATGAATATTAAATACGAAAGGCATATTACTCATACGAGCCGTTGTCTATGAAAAAAAGTGTATGAATTATAGATTACGGTAAACGTAAATATCAAAAGGCATAGGTTCCTGTCTTTAAGAAGGATGCGAAATTGAATTATAAACTTTAAATTCATGTATGTAATCAATAAAGGCCTCCAGTGAATATTAAAAACAAAAGATTCTGGGTAAAAACTATATAATAAATACATTTTGAAAGCTTTGAAAATAAATCTTTAAATCTAATATACCTAAATATTTATCATACAATCTATATTGTATATTATAAATTAATCATTTAAAATATGGTTCTTAGGGGAGGTGGCCACATTTGGGAAATGCCTTGTTCTAAACATAAACATCAAAAGAACTCTATTTTTGTCTTGAGGTAGGCCCACCGAGAAGAACAAAACAGGAGCAAAGCTGAATAATAAACTTAAAACATTTTTAATATTTATGGCTCGTGTGCGAAATAAATCACTTGAGGAGAAAAATCATACGAGAATAGTGAAGAAAACCAAATGATAAATCATAAGGTCAATTCCCCACAGCTTCCGATTGTTTATAAAATCACTTAAATGCCTTTAAAGCATAAACATTTTATGATGTTCATTGCTCGATCATCAGGAAATTCTAAAGAGTTCCAATAATTGAAATAAAGGCATATTAAAGTGTATTTCGAGGAACAATGAATGACTCAATTATTGAGCATTTTCTTGGATTGATTTATCAAATATTTATATGTGATTGTGCAATTTTAAGTATTGGCACTTCTTTTATGACTCGCCCTACAAGATACAAGTATGAGTGTGTCTTAGCGTCTAATGGCCACTGGACAAATGCATTCTGTGTGCGCAAAGTAGCATTTACTCAGAGATATATATCTCTGTGTGACCTACCATATATTATTTATCAGCTATTAAGTCATGCACAAACACCGACACAATGACAGCTGTTGTATCCCAATGCCAGCGACAATAATACAAAGTAACACAACAAAATATAAAAACATCGGGGGAAGGAGAGAAAAAAAGCAAGCAGAGTAAAAGCCACAAATAAGCCAAATTATGGGTGGGTGTTGAAATTGAAAATTGTGGATTGCGAGTTGTGTGTGTTGTGCGATTGCTGTTGCAAACGGTTATTGTGTATTTATGTGCACATTTAGCACAATTAAAAATTAACGCTCACACGGGGGAGTCTCCCACACCGAGGCAGGTCCAGATCCAGATCCAGATCCGGAGATCTTGCGATCGCCTTGGACGGGTTGGGGGTATCACAAACGAAACAGAAACCAAACAAAACGACGCCTTGGTCAAAACGCCGGCTCTTGAGGAAGTGGGCGAGCGTGTTTTTACAGTTATAGAGCACACACAGCTGCTCCAATCCAAAGCCTACCTACATATATACTTGGAGGGGGGAGGGCAGGGAGCACTCCCCAGGCGTCAGCAGTAACAATCATAGGAAACAGTGAAAAACATTAGGTAGGCCAATTTTATGTTTTCGTAAATTGATTCATAGATTTAACAGAGGCCCGAATTTTATTATTTTAATAATATTTACACCTCTTTATTTTTACCATTCGAAACTAGCTGATAAACGGTTGTGGAATAAAAATCTATGGAAATGGTGAAAAAAACTGATTATTTAAAGAAAAATTCACAAAAGGTTTGAGGAGCCTGAATTTGAAACATCTTTATAATATAAATAATTTTAATAATTGATATAAAGTTCTTTGAATTTCTTGCTCAGTTTGTTTATAAAATATTCACGTTTTAGAAATCCAACGATTTTCCTATTATTTTCCTATTTATTTCACATATCAACATAAAACTCTTTTATATAACAGACAAACTAATTTACTTAATTTGGAAAAATAAATCTGAATTTAATAAAACACTTTAAGGGTTAAAAAAATTTGTATTATTATAATTAAACATTTCTTCCAGTGCAATAAACGTGACCGGTTGCCGGCAGGCAAAGTACAACAACATCAACAGCAACAACACGAGACCGCGTCTTAAGACAGGGCCTAGAGAAGCGAGAAGGAAGAAAAATAGACCATCAAGACGAGTGTGAGTACGAGTGTGAGTACGAATATGAGTGCTTGGTCCATCCAATACTCACATGCGATACCAAGCCGACATTCAAGCACACACACCACATATAAGATGGATTACAATTGTGGCCAGGAAAATAGAAATAAGCAAAATGTGTTTCATATGTAAATATAATACAATTTATTTACTACCATAAAGCTCAATTGTGAGCCTTTAAAAGTTCTTGCCAAAGACATAGAGCAGGCCTGAATATATACATGTTGAGGATGGTACATGTCCTTAAATTCTTAATTAAACTCACTTAAATTTCCTAAAATTAAAGGCAAGTATTATTACCCCAACCCAAACTGTGCCCCAACATAAATAGGTGCCAAGTGGAGGCACGCATGACGCGAGCTTTGCAAAACTCTCCGCCAGCTATGTTGGAGTGGCCGGGGATGAGGTGAACCCGGGGGGCAGGTGTTGCTGCCTCATGACTGTTTTATTTGAAATTTTTTGGAGAAAGGCCACATGGCCACGCGACGGAGAAGAGGCCGAAACACCGAGTGCAGCGGCATTTTTGGCAGTGCGGCGTTTTGGCCAGTGCCAAGTGCTAAGCGATGACGTAGAGCGCTGTATTTCTGGGCATTGCAGAATGCAGAATGGCAGCAGAAGGTTTACTTAACTCACTTATTCGAGCATGAAGCCATTAAGAACCTGGAATAGCTAGAAAGCTAGCACACAGAGAACCCGTTTCGCCTTCATTGTTATCTGTGGAACGTGTCTTTAGCAGCCATAATCCTTAATAATCGTATGCAAATATTTTACTCTTGAATTCCTATACCCTAACGATTGTTCGTAATGAAAAGGTGTTTATCGAATTAATTGGTTTTCTGATTATTCGTAATGTTTAATGGAGGTTTATAAACGAAGTATTAGGGTAATTTTCGTAAATATATCTTATTATTCCTCAACAAAAATGTAGTTTTCTGGGATTTAACGAATGGAAATCCAGAAAATATCATGGTTTTCGAAACATTTAATTTCTAATTAAATATAGTTTGTTTAGGTACGGACACTTATTTATACAATCGATTTGAAATATGAAAAATGTATAAACCTATACTAAATAACTTGCAATGCTTAATCAATAAACCTTTCAAAATTAAATGTTTTTTATCAGAAAATACAACATGGTCAGAAAAATACCCTATTTATATACAAAAAACCCCTCACTTTTAGAAGATTCGCTTCAATTAAAGTCACTAAATGTTCGATCGTCTTGTTTCGCACTCGGTGACGTCACTCCGTCCGCTCAAAGCCAACACAAATATTGACTTTCAGCTCGAAGAGAGCTTAAGATTTTTTTGACCAAATTTGAAGGGTAATGCCAGCTCCGTTGCCTCGTCTCCGAAACCAATTTATATTCAAAACGCTGAAACTGGATTTTTTCAGCTTTTATTTTCGTGAGGTGTGAAACGTTGACTGGCGCGAATGATTAGCAAAAATTAAAGCTAAACAAGCTGACAAAAAAAAAGAGATATATAAATATACGAATATCTGCTAAAGACATCTGATGCAAATTGGGGTTATAGAAGTTCAGAGACGAAAGGGAGGAGAACACCAGCAAGAGATCACACAGAAAACCATTAACCATTAAAGCAATTTGAATAAAACGCCAGTAGTTAAGCCAAAATTTATGCCTAAAGTATATTTGAATGGAAAATGTTCCTAAAAATAGGCAAGCGACTCGACTGAGCATAAACTTTTTGTGTTAATAACATTTTCGCCAGCTGTTCCAAAATAAACGAATTAAAGTCCAAATCAATTAAATTAATAATAACAAAATGAAATGTGCGACAAAGGCCGACACGCCCAGGCGCCCCGAAAAATGATGAAGACAAACAGAAACAGGAGCGGGAGCAGGAGCAGGAATCGGAGAATGGGAACGGGAGCACGAGGTGGAACCGGAGCAGGAGGTTGGCTGGCTGGCTGATGATGTTGATGATGATACCACCACCACCCATGCCACCCCCTGGCAGATGGAGAGGCCCGAAAAAGCGATAGCGTGCCGGCATTCCATTGCGCAAACACCGCCATGTGATATGACAGAGCCACCTGGCCATCCCACTGCCCATCCCATGCCGCCCGGTCCTAAGCCATGACATGCCACCCCGTGTTTGGAAAGGTGTGCAAGATGATAGCCTTGCCCACGCCCACGCCCTCGAACCTCCCCCCAGTCACCGCTCACAGCTCTGGGTAAACCAATAGCCCTAAGAATTATGTAAGTTTTTTGTCCGTCTAATTGTTTAAATTTGTATTAGATTCTTCTCTAAGAGTTTCCTTTAATTCTGTTTAGAGTGAGGAAGCTTGATCAATTATCAGTCCTATGGCTAATGTAAGCCACTCGCAGGACAAGGGTATATACATATGTATATTTTAAATAATATTCCAGATTTGCTTTAGAAAAAGTTAACGTGCTTAGCAAGGAAATTTCTGGCTTATCGGAACATTATTTAAAAAAAAACCCTTAAAGTCTTAATAAGTGTACCATATTGGAAATTTCTGGCTGATCGGAACATTATTTTTAAAAAACCTTTATAATCCTATATACCCCCAAAAAATATACCTATATATTTAATCTGATAACCTCTACTCTTTTGTAACTAGTCTTTCAGAACTCTTCTCTCAACCGCTGCTGTATGTTCAGCTAACAAGCCCCTGGGAAATATAACAAAGGCACGCAACAATCTAGGGAAAGGCCAAAAACGGACACCGGAATATAACTGATGAGGGGGACGCACGTTGCTGGCGATGGTGGTGGGCGCCAAAAAAATCCATTCGAACTTTCAAAAATTCAAAAATGCAAAATATATGGTCTGCGGAGCGGAGACCTCCATAATTTGAAGCCATTTGGCCGCAAATTGTCAGGCAATGAAAACTAATAATGCAATTAAAAGCGTTGACAAAGTTGTCAACTGTCAGTCGCCAGTTACCAGTTACCAGTGGCGATTGTCGATTGGTCCGTTGCTCGTCAAGTGCAAGGTTGTTTTTTAAAACGCAAATAACGCCAAGTGTCGCGTCTCCCCATGCAAATATATACCAGACAGAGCCCACTTATATGCACATACTATGTCTGTACATATCCCAAGTATATGGCCCGGCATTTGGAAAGCCGCAGAGCGATTGCCTCGGGTTACACAGTGTCAAAAAAAGAGAAGCGGAACGGAAAACATCGCGAAAATGTTGAGGGGTGCACTGTAAATATCCCATAAACAGAGCTTACAATAATCTTACTTTTCTGCATAGTGTGCATTTTTTGGATATTACATTTCTTAAGGAACAAACATGGAACTCTTATTGTACTGAAAAACAAACATACTTATTGAATTCTTAAATCCTTTCTGTAATATATCTCAAACAATCTGTTGTGTAATCTGTAATCCGCTCAAAAGCCACAAAGTAATCTGGTTTATTGACATGTTTAGATAACCGATCATTAGGTTGTCAGCCATATCATATAAATAGTAATCTTATCTTATTAATAATGGAAATTAAATATAGGAAAGCCTAAGATAACTAAACTGCAATGCAAAATATTTTCCATGATATTTATTAGCTTCAGCTGCATTCCCCAGGCAGCCTTGGCTTCTGAAGAGGCTCTGTGGGCTGAGCTAATGAGAACAATGACTCAGTTCTGGTTTTTGTTCAGGAAATCCAAAGCCACTGGACAACAAATTAACCGGCTGGTCATAAAGATTGCAATCAAACTAGGCAATTATAATTCAAATTCGCCACCTCCGGAGGCAATTAAGAGAGATTTAAATTAAAGTGATTTAAGATCAGAGTTCTGCGAATTAATTAAAACTTTGAAAGAGTTTCTTGTAGTGTACAGAAATGGAAAGTCAGCTGCAACAAAGTCGGGGACACACAAAGAACCAGAGCATCAAAAAAGGAATATAAAGGAGGGCGATGGTGACGATGCACCAAGGAATCCACCAGATGAGTCACAGGAACCATCTTAATATAACAGAAACTTGGTCTTAAATAAAAGGAAATTTCCAATAACAGATTATCTAGGCTTATTAGAAGGAATACTAGAAGCCACACCACTCAGAAAATCTAAAATCGACTGGCAACTTTTCCGGCTAATGAAGAGATTATGCTGGCTCTACTAATTATAATTATGGCACGGCTTATTAATGGAGCTCGGGCTCCGATTCGGATACGGATGGAGAATCTTGCCGGGCTGTTGGTGGACTCTCTGGGCGATGATCTCATCGATTGCATCAGATTTCGCACGGCATGTCGTTCTTTTTGAGGCGCGCGCAATTTCTGTTCCCATTTTCGCTCCCCCGTTTTTTGCTGTGTGTGTATTGTGTTGTGTTTTTGTGTGTTTAATGTGCAAAATACATATGCAGAATATTCAAAATTAGCTGTTAGCACGCCAGCAAGCAACCGACTTTTTTTAAGGCGAGCCAATGAAACTACAAAAAAAGGAATACACAAAAGTTATTCGTTATTGGGGCCTCATGGTCAATGCCATGAAATTCGTTGCATGGGACGCTTGAGTGACATTCGTTGACAGGCGAGATACAAAAATCGTACATATTACTCCCGCACAGGTACCCTCGAAAAACGTATGAAAAGGAGGAGAAATAAAATCACGGCGTGTGCAGCAAATTGATTGATCCTACGCCAAACTTGTTGCCGACTGTGGCGAATCAATCAATTGACCGAAATTGAGCAGCCACAAAAAAAGACATATAAGAAACGCTCTTAATTTGCTGGTCGCTCGCTTGACATCTCCATAAGAATATAGATTCTTGGGCGTTGTCCCGAGGCTAGCCCCGATACAAGCCATAAATAATGCGATTTGCATATGAATCTGTAACTGTTCAACTTCTATTAGTACCTGTATCCATCACGCTCGAAGGAAATGCTAATGATCTGTCTGAAAATCCAGTTTTAAGCATTCGCTTTTCCCGTGGTAATGAGGCGCTTCCCCCCCACTTCCAGCAGCAGCATTGACCTCTCATTAAGCCCAGAGCGGTGAATTTCAAATTCGAAATTTGTTACTGCAGCAAGTGTTTTTATTTCGCATTTTTGTATGTTTTCATTTTTGCATTTCAAGTGGCTCAAGTGACGTAAGGCGAATAAATCGGGGAAAAAAGCAATGGGTACGGTCGTTAATATCAAAAGTATTGACGAGGCCTTAATTTCAACGATCTCTTATTTTATTTAAGTTGGATTTTTGACATTCACGCAAGAATAGTTGGCAAATATTGGGCTTTGACTTAAAGCTTTGACTTTGAAGAGCATTTAAAAATGAATATACTACTTGAATAAAGTATATAACTCCAATTTTAAATTTCCCTTTGAATGGCCCTGTTTTACCAGCTCTGAACTTAATAAATATTAAACGAAAATGATATCTGTGCACCGTCTTTTTAGCCCATTTAAAGTACACCGATTACGGCTTGCCAAATGATATCTTATCAATGAAATTCTAGCGTTACGTAGGCCATGGCCACCATTCGATTCGATTAGTCAGAGTCGAGAATAGATGCAGACAGAGGCTAAATAAACCCAGAAACAGCGATCGAGACGGAAACAAGGTGTACCCAGGGTGATGGAGTAACGGAAATCATAATATATGGAAACTCAGGTGAAACGATTACGACAGAGGTCCGTCCAGAAGAAGACAGCCGATGACAGCGATATTTATTTTCCCAAACATTGATGTGTGTATATGCATACGTGGATCGAGAGTACATACATATATTTTATTGTACAATGCAAAAACAAACAAAAGGAGAACTTTAAGGCGAAAGGCGGAAAATGTTTATGTTTTTTTCCTCGACGGCATCGCAACACATTTGGGGTCGATTAATAGAAACACAGGAAGTTTAGCCAATATCATCTGGGGGAGGCTGTTAAACCAGGGATTGGGATATATCTACATAGTACATGTTCAGGGAAAAAAGTGCACTAAAGAGGACACAGATATTGTATAATTTTGCGGAAAAAGATACTATAAAATGATCCCGGCATTAAGGTTCAAAATATACATAATATTGTGGAATAAACATAATTGGAAGATGAATATTCTATGATTACTTGGGGAACTTCTTATATTTTCAATGCTTTTTAATCGTTTTTCGAATCTGAATGTTACGAGGCTGTAAACTAATTACCCCCACTCTCCACTCTTTTCTAATTTATTATTGTCCAGTTTTCCTTTCGAATACAAAGTTAAGGATAAATATGGTATGCTGTGACTTACCTTTTCAGCAAACTCCTCCCGCGGACGACGCGAAATCGTCGGCGAGGCACTCTGGAGCTCCTTGGTCGGCGATGGTGTCATTATTAACAATTATCTCTCCCTTGACTGGTACGCTGGTGTTATCGTTTATGAATTGCACTTGCTGGCTGTTGGTTTGTTCTAATTATAAAACTCACTGGCGACTTCTTTTCGTATTGCTTTCGGTTGCACTTTATTTTCTTTCAATTTAGATTGCCCTTGCGTGCTGCGGGGTAAATTTAATTTATAACAACATTTTATCAGTCGGCGTTTTTCTTTTCGGTTTTTTTTTCTCGCCAATTTTGTTTTGTTTTTTGTTTGCGGTCTATAAACAAATTATTGCGTAGCCGTTGAAAAATGTCGCTAACGTGAAACCGTTTTTGCCACTTCACTTGGCATTTGTTGTTGCCTTTTATTAATTGCCGGCCGGGTGTAAGCGTGTTGTTACTAGTGGACAGTGGGTAGTGGAAGAAGTCAAACTGTGGCATGTAACTTATTATTTATATTTCATTTTTTTAGTACTCAAAGAAATAAAATAACTTCCTCAAATTATAGTAAATATCAAGATCAAAACCAATACTACGATGGACAAGTAGTACGCAGAATTCGAATCGGATATTAAATCAAAATGAATGTTGTTATTTATTTATAATTTTTTTTTTATTCTTTTCGATATATTTTCAATTTATTTGAATTCGAATTCATTACTTTATATTTAAAGTTAACAATAAAAATTAAAAATATGTCTAGAAATTGTTATTTTTTTATTAAATATTTCTGTAAACATCGAAAAAACAAATATTTTATTTATTTATTTAAAATTTTGTAAATTTTAAAATGATGCAATAAAAATGATCATTTTAAGTGTTTTTAAAGGCTTAAACCAATTTTAACTATACTTATAAAGAATAGCTGATATCCTAGGTCTTAATCGGAACCGGACACCTAACAACTTTTAAATATTTAACACCCATATACAAATACGCTATAGTATTTGCTATACTTTAATTGAAATTTATTAGATTGCCGAGATATGCAAAACAGCATACAAATCGTGGGTGTTCGATTTTCAACTAATATTTACTGGTAATCGATTTCCAATTACTGTTACAAATTCAAAAAAAAACACTAATGAGACTATGAAAGAATGTTGTCATTTTGTTATTTTTAGCCGCGCGACGTCACAATTATAAAAAAAAGGTGAACCGGAACGCTCCCCGAAAGAATTTTCAGCCGTTGCTTTTTTGTTGTCGAACGTTGATTGACCCCGAATAAGAGAAAAAAAATGAAGAGAGCGCCAAGCCGGCCGGTCAATTAATAGGGTTTTTTCTTGGTTGCTTAGCGATTTAATAATTGCTGATACTTTATCTGCCGGTTTTTCATTTATCCTGCTGCTTCTTCTTTCTCTCTTCTTTCTTTCCCAACTCGACCTTCAGGGGAATTGCAATTCTAATTGGAATTCAATTTGAGCCAGAAGAAGAAGAAGCGACAGCAGAAGAAGCAACAGTTTGTTCAAGGAGTCGCACGCACACTTGGACACCCAAGAGTGCGCATACACAAACACAGGTAAGAAAAACACACTTAAGCGCGGCTCACACGCACACCGGTCAAACTTGTTATCGGCCGCATGCAAGAAGCCAAAATTACAAGAACAACAACAACACGCACATTGAAAACTCTAAAACGAGTTCTGGAATAGCAAAAACAACAACAAGGGGAGAGCACCACCATTGCGGCGGCGGCGGCACTCAAGTGTTTTATTTTGAAACGCTCATGATAGCTGTATGTAATTTGGGTAAAAAATGCGAGCTTATACGCACACTCACACACTCGAGTTGATTCTGTTTTAGTTTCAGCTACGTTTTTTATTATTTGTCACTACCGGTCAAATTAAAAACAAACGAACGTAAATCAACTGAAAAACGAAAAAAACACGAATCAGCCGCCGACGAGCTTTTGGCTTTTGGCTTCAGCTTCAAAATACGCCTTCTGGCGCTCACTAGAGATGGAAGTAGTAAGACCGATATACACCTTGCACGCTATCGATGTCTTTGCCTCCGATGGATTGGTCGTTTATGCGATACTTTTATTATTCAATGGGAGAAGTATCGCATCTAAATATCGATTTGCGTTTTTTGAAAATAACAATTTGAAAAAAAGTAGACAAAAAAATACTACTTAATTAATTAATAATTTGGTATATAGAACCCAAGTCTAAAAGAAATCTGCCATAGTTTAGTTTTCGACTACTAAATAAACGCTAAGCGTGCATCGATTCCTTTATTAAACTTATTGGCACTAATACACCGAGTATCTAAATCCCGCCAGTTTTGGTCTGGGCCTGCTCCACGGCGCTTATCTGGCCCTGCAGCTCCTGGATGTGCTGCTCGAACTTCTGGATATCGCCGGAGATCTGCTGCAAACTAGTAAGCACATTTTTCAGCTTCTCGGCGTCGATTTGGACCTCCAGCTCGCGGATCTGCTTGGTCACATTGCCGGTGAGCGAGACGCACTCGACCAGCTCACTACAATTGGCATGGAGCTGGGCCAGCAGCTTGTACGCCCGCTTTGCGTGCAGATCGTGCTTGGCGCTCTGGAAGAGCAGATCGTCGGTGTAGTTGAACTGCCGCTGCAGCTGGGCGCCCACCACGTTCAGTTGCTTCTGGAGCTGTCGTGTGTCATCCAGAACTTTATAGATATCGTCTCGTTGCTTTCGGATATTCCCTATAAACTCGTGTATCCTGCGGGTGTATTCCTTGCGAGGAGCAAGTGATTGGCTGGCGGTTCTGAGGGTGGCATTTAGTTCGTTGTGCTGCTGGGTCTTTGCTTGGAGTTCCTGCTCCAATTGCTCGATGTTGCTACGGATGCCCTGGACATGTTGGGCTTCCTTGGCGGTTTTCAGTGTTTCTAGTGTCTCCAGTAGGGGCTTTCTGTACTCCAGCCACTGCTGCGTGAGGGTTTCCCTCTTGGCCTGTGTGCTCTTTAGCAGTGCCTCCAGCTTGTTCAGATTCTGCTCGGAATCGGCCAGGACCAGGGAGGTGCGTTCATGGAGTTTTAGCACAGGTTGAATGCGGCTTATCTCCTCGGTGGCCTTACTCTCTCGCAGTTTCGAGGCAGTCAGCGCTGCTGCATGGGATTTTCGTTCCATAAGCAGAGTTTCGCACTGGGAACGCAGATCTTGGACTTCGTTGCTGAGTTGTTCAAGCGGCGAGAGCTCCTCCTCTACGCCGGATGTTGAAGATTTATCCACGGGCTGGGAGACTTTGGGAAGGGGCGGCCCCAGCTCCTCAATGCCCGAAAACAGCTGCAACGAGTCTGGTATCCCGTGGCCCCAGCGCTCCAATTCGTTTTTGTGCAGCACGGAGGCGATGAGATCCACCGACCTGGAGGCCGCCTGCTGAAAAATATTAGGTGCCAGCTGGTCAAAGTACTGCTGCACCTCCTTGGTGCGCTCCTCAGGATTGGCAGACGGGACGCTGAGATTGAGATGAGGCCGGAAGTCGATGGACAAACTGCTGCAGCCGAGCGATTTCCGATTGCCCACGGAACGGGCAAACTGTGGCACCCATGGCGTTTTCAGTTGCGTGGCGAGCTCCTTGCGGATCTTCCGCTGCAGGAGTTCCCTGTGGCTCAGAGACTGCGTCTTCCCGGCACCGTCCTCTGCCGCCTGGCGCTCCCGTGGCAGCTGCTCAATCAGAAACATGAGTAAACGCCGGAGCTCCACTGCGTTGGGATAGAGGAACGTCTGGTAGCCAATGTCACCCCTATAGCCGGCATCCTTGCATCCCTCGGCCAGGGAACTAGCCACGCCGAATCGCTGCGCCATGGCTCCGCCGGGTAAAGTCCGGGGAATCTGCACATCCGGACGGATCTCGGCCAGGCAGCTGGACACCGCCCGGACGACTAGTTCCGGCGAGAATTCCGCCAGTTCCTCCGTCGGTTCGATGGCCGGGTCCACCTGGTGCAGCTGGTGCATGATTATCTTGTCCACCTCGTCCATGATTCTATCCCTTTTTCGTTTATTTTCGCATTTTTCTGGGAGTAATGTTTTCTATTGTTGATAATATATCAAAATATCAATATATCGATATATTTTTTCTAAAGACGATATGTTTACATCGTTTATATATTGCTATATTTTTAATTGATATTTTTTGCCAAGTGCAAGAGAAAAGCAATCCATCAGAAAAACATCTTCTCAATTGCCAATTTACTATTTATTTAATTTATTTATTTACCGTATTAAAAAAAGGACATTTGCTTACAGATTTTGACACTTATTGTAATAAGAAAAGTAACCCTCTATTTTCACTGAAATCAACTAATTAATTCTAGGTGATATTATAATTATTATATTTTTTTGTTTTTATACGATATTTTTTTAAGTATCTGACAGTCACCGGAAGCGCAACGATTTGAGCTTCAAATCACGAGTTGGCAGCACTGTTAGGGTTTAAGCTTGATTTAAATTTTAACGAACTTTTACTCCGATTCAATTTTATAAAATTTAATTACTTCTGACTATTCTTATGTTTAAGTAAAGATTTTGCAACTGCACACAGATAATGCTGTTTAAATATTTTATTGTATTTACTTCAAATAAAAAATGCACTTTCTTTTGCTTGATTTTAAAATATGGGATTATGTTAGTTATACTTTTATACATTTATTCCAGAACACATCTTGAGAAATGACAATGAAATAAGGCCACTTACTAAAATATGACTGTATTGACTTAAATAAATCTGTTTCTAGTATATATGTATAAGTATTTAGTTCTTAAAAACTACAAAAATATATTTATTTTAAGGCACGTTTATCTAACCTAAGTAAACAAATAACGGTATACTTGCTGCAATTACCCCTAAACTTGGACCCTGACATTTTTGGTCTTAGCGTCAATACCATGTATTTAACCAACCCTTCTTGGCTGTGATTCGAGTGACAATTTGCTGATATTCATGTTATAGCCGAGTGGGCAGAAAATCGTCTTTACGGACACGCAACCACAAAGCCTAATTGAATTTGGCCAATGCAGCGGCTGTGCTATAAATGTCGCCACACGGGAGATGCAATCAGTTCTGCTCGCTCTGTGAGGAGGGTTGAGTATCGGGATCGGAATCGGGCTCGGGAGCGGTATCGGCTTCGGTTTCGGGATGGAACCGCTGTGCAATGCCAGCGAACCGCCACTGCGGCCGGAGGCTCGGACATCCGGTAGCGGGGAGCTGCAGTTCCTCGGGTGGAACGTGCCACCGGATCAGATACAGTACATTCCGGAGCACTGGCTGACGCAGCTGGAGCCGCCCGCCTCCATGCACTACATGCTGGGCGTCTTCTACATATTCCTCTTCTGCGCCTCGACGGTGGGCAACGGCATGGTGATCTGGATCTTCAGCACATCTAAGTCACTGCGTACTCCCTCCAACATGTTCGTCCTGAATCTGGCCGTCTTCGATCTGATCATGTGCCTCAAGGCGCCGATCTTCATCTACAACAGCTTCCATCGGGGATTCGCTTTGGGCAATACCTGGTGCCAGATATTCGCAGCCATTGGTTCCTATTCGGGCATCGGAGCTGGGATGACCAACGCGGCCATAGGATACGACCGTTTCAATGTTATTACCAAGCCGATGAACAGGAACATGACATTCACGAAGGCTGTGGTAATGAACATTATCATCTGGCTTTACTGCACGCCGTGGGTCGTCCTGCCGCTGACACAGTTCTGGGATCGATTTGTACCAGGTGAGAAATAAGAGCTATTATCGACAGAATTTTGAGGTTTATTTATACTTTTCAATGTCATGAGTTATACAGTTTTGAACAAGTTCGATAGTGTTAATGCCTAAAGGCTTGCCTTCCTCCCAACGGGTCCCATCGTGGGGCAAAGGGCTGCTGATCGAGGGCGAGATAAAAGTCCAGAGACCGCGCTGTCCCAGTAACAGCTTGATGTTCCTTCGTAGGCCGAGGTTGTACCGGCGATCTGAACCCGTATAGAAAGTAGTATTCAAATAGAATATCGGCAGTTGATAGGGCAGCATCAGCAGTGAAAAGGCCAAGGCGTAGGTGTTGAGCATTAGAAGCCAGTTCTGCCACAAAAACTCATTCCAATTGCCAACTTGAACGTTGTAATCCGTCTTCAGAGTATTTTTAATTATCCACACAAGTACATATCGATTCTGAAAGTCCTTATTAAGTGCAACCGCAAGTAAATGGCTGCCCAGAGACAATCCAGTGCCAAGGGCCAGGTAGAACTGAAGCCAGAAAAAATATCTGTAGTTGTTGTGGCCAATGCAAGTGGCCGAAAAAATGCAGTGGTGATCCCGGCGCAGGACACAGCTCTTGCACCACTTGCAGTGCCAGGCTCTGGGCTATATTATATGGATGAAGATAAAAGATAATAACATGTTGGATAAAAAATATAAGAAAATAGTGGGGGATTTCCTTACTTCTGCTTCAATTTCTCAGAGCTTACCGGAACTTGATTTTTGCATACGTCGCAGTAGGACCACAGGTGCACCTCCTCCGGCTTCGGAGTACGACGCTCCTCTGGCAGACTCGCCACCGAAGTGTCCGTTAGATAGCAGGCCAACTCGTTGCCCAGAATGTTGTAAACAATAAAGATGGCCACCAGCCAAGCAAACTTGTACATCACACCGCCGGTGTCGAAAATAAAAGGCAAGACATAGAACATCTCAGCCAGAAAAAAGAAGGTAGTTCCTACCAGCAGCAGGCCTACACAGTAGGGATGTGTTAGGACCACATACGCCTTTGGATGTTCATTTGCAAAACGTCTGCAGACATTTACCACTAAACACATTCTTTGACTGAAGGAAATAAAACGAAAAATATTCGAAAACTTAAGGTGTTCGTGTGCTTTTTTTAACTGACAGTTTATGAGTACGCCCTCTCAGATTTTTTGTTTAAGAAATGTTTCAAGTCGTCCTTAAATATGTTACTTCTATATTTAAAACAGTTTTTGTTAACTGAACAAACCCCATGACGTGCATGCTTTTTATTATGGATACGCTTAACTAAGACAACTTTTAGTTACAACTGCTCACTGAGGAGGGTAACTGGTAGAGTACGTGGCTGTGCGATTGGCTAGGGCTAATGGAACGGGCGATCGCCATGCCTATCGATGGGGTGGAGGCGACTAAACGCCGGTATTAATGGATAGATTGGATGCCGTAGCCGCCTCGCTGGGCTCGTTCGCCTTTTTAATGACCACATTAAGGGCCAAGTCGCCATCTTTAGCGAACAGCTGGACAGTCGTCTTGTTGAGCACTAGGAAATCCGAATTGACGAAGGAGAAGCTCTCACGTATTGATTTCGGTGTCGACTTCCAGCGCATGGTGCGTTTATTGGCCTCCAGCGTGATGTAGTATTCGAAATTGGCAGCATCCCGCGGGGTCCCGATTATACGGCAGGTGGCGAAGAACTGCTGAAAGTCATCGCCCATTGTAATCTTCTCCAATGAAAGCAGAAACTGCCGGTCGAAGCAGCTCTGCACCATGGTCCAGTCAAGGGCGCCCTCCAGGTTCACGTTGGTGGCCAGAAAAATGATGTCGGTGCCCTCCATGGTGATAATGTTCTCGTGATTTCCGACCAAATGCTGGTAGACATCGACCAGCGGTCCCTGCCAGGCGCACTTCTCGTCGGGATATGGGCAGTGGTACAGACTGCATTCGCAGCTCTCCTCGTGAGTATTCTTCTCCCCATATGCGAGCCGCGCGCGACAGCCCAGGTGCGAGTACTTGCAGGGAAACATCAACTTGGAAGCCACCTTCTCCATGGCCAGGTTGCGAATGGTGGTCAGGGCCACGCGACAAACAGGACAGAGCGTCAACAGTTGGCGGCAGGGCTGGCAGATGCAGTGTCCCCGGGGACACTGCATTATGGGGGGCATCATGTAGCCGAAGCACACCGGGCACTCCAGCAACGAGGACAGGAACTCACTGGGAACCCCCTCCTCTTGCTCCGCTTCGGCTGCCTGAGCCGATTGGTCGCTTGCATCCGGGATGGACCATGGGACACCAGAGAATCTTGGTGGGGTGGTCGGATTTTCGTCGTTATGTTGTTGGTTCTCCAAAGGCATGTTGAATGATAATTTTTGTTTAGCAAAGGGAACTACGAAATTTAGGCAAATAAAAGTAGATCGAATGGGTGATTGAATTTTTTCACTTAAAAATTTTAAAAGCTATTCTAAAAAGACTCAGAGCTGAAAAATAAAGACGAGCTGCAAGGGAATTTACAAAGATAACTAAAGAAACATGGCCAACCTGGTATGAAATTCCATGTTAGGGGAATGCTTTTTCATATTTTATCCAATGACCAAAAGATAGTACATTTTTGTTTTCCTAGTATATCCTTAAGCCCCGATTTATTAAGAGTTTGGCTGCATTCAATGCCCCCCGTTGCTTTCCCCTCGATTACACATAATTACTTCATCTTTCGATTTTCCAGATTAATGAACAGCTTCTTTACTTTTACTAATCACGTTTATTTCACTTTTGTAGTTTTGTGTCTGTGTAAGTGATCTCGTATGGTAGTGGCGCGATAAATCGTCGCATTAAAAGCTAATTACGGTGCAGATGATGCTTTAAATCATTTGTCTTCCGTTTATTTCGAACGAACGAATGGGAAATTAAAACCAAACACGTGAGCCGGGCCGGGGAGATCGCCTAAACTAGGTTGGACATTTAAACATTAACATTGCTTCGTTTACTACTCCGGGGATTGGGTATAAATGGGGGGCAAGGGTTTACTGTCTTTTTAGCCTGACCAAAAAATATTTCCTTTTTTGTGTATATTATTTTTATGATTTCTGTGATGGTGGTTTTGGCCTGAACAAAACAACTCTCGAGTAATTATAGATTATTAGTTTATCTTTGATGGTTTCGCCATTGCTGCTGCTTTTTTTCATGTTTCTGTTATTGTTTGTGTTGTGTTCGTTAATCTTTTCACTTAACAGTTACAAATATTGTATAAAATAATTTACATTAACTAAACTAGACATGTTCGAGTGTTCTCGTGTTTCTTGTTGCTTGTTGCTGGTTGGAGTGGAGTGTGTGTGTGTCCAGAGTGTTCACTGTAGTGGGTGGGCACGCGCAGGCAGCTCTGCTCCAGGTGTGTGTGGCCCTTAAAAATTAAATTAAACTAAAGCAGAATGAACCCCACGACGCTTACAAAAACGATAAACACACTGAACCATTAAAATATAAATAGAGTGTGGTAGATAAAAAAATCAAGTCCTACAACTAGAGTACCAATCGAACCGTTTAGACATACAAAAGATACAGGTCCTGTTCATTCATTCAAAGGTTCGCAAGTTGCAGTGTGAACTAAACCCAAGCTACCTGTCCAGAGGATAGCAAATAGAATATTTATCCTAGGCTGATTCTGCAGCTCGTGTGGTTCTTATTCTAGCATTATCCTCTGGAGGTTTGGCAAACTGATCAGACATATAAAACTAGCACAGATTTCGGTACGATTTCAGTCCACCTGTAAGCAACGTAACCTTGAGTTACAATTGCACAACTTCGAACGCAGTGAAAACGGAACGGAACGGCCTGACATCTCCATAGATATATATATACATATGCATGTTGTATGTGGCTATTTAAATGGAGAATCATTTTTATAAAACAACTCTGCACAACTCTCTTCTGCTCTTCTGTTCGCTTCTCACTTTCTTCACTGTTCCTTCTCGCATTCTTTCAAAGATTTAAACGCCTGATGCGAACAGAGGGCTATAAACAATATGTATACATACATAGACATATATAAAAGAAAAGTAAACAAAATAAAATAATGTAGAACTCGGCGAATTGACAGTGCGCTTAGACCAGGGATATGGTCACATTGATGCCCAGATTGCCATTATCGGCAAACAGCTGCGCAATCGACGTATCAAACACTAGACAGTCCGAGTTGTGAATCGCCGAAGCCACGCCCTCGTGGATCGAGCGCGGCATGGCCTCCCAGGTGAGCCGGCGGCGGTTTCCGTTCAGCTCCAGGCGATATACAAAGTTCTCGGCCTCCTTGCGCGACCCAATTAGCTGAACGATGGCAAAGAACTGCTGGTGGCCGTCATACTTCTCCTGCTTCTCCAGAACGAGCATAAAGTGGTGGCCGAAGCAGGATTGCATCATCACCCAGTCGACGGCGCCGGGCAGGTTGATGTCGGTGGCCAGGAACACAATGTCCTCGCCCTGCAGCGTCGTGATGCTCTTGTGCGACATCATCAGATGCTGCATGACTAGGTCCAGCGGGCCCTGCCATTTGCAGCTGGCACCCGGACAGGGACACAGGTAGGGCCTGCATTCGCACGTCTCCTCGTGCTCCGTCTTCTCCGTGTAGACCAGCGAGGCGGAGCACCCGTAGCCGGAGTGCTTGCACGGGAACTTGACGTTTGAGGCCACCTTCTCCATCGCCAAGTTACGGATATTCGCCAGCGGACCGCGGCATGTGGGGCAGCAGGTGAGCTTGGAGCGACAGGAGACGCACACCAGATGCCCGCTGGAGCACTGCAGGATCGGCGGCAGTACATAGTCAAAGCACACGGGGCATTCGAACAGCGAGGTTAGATCGGCGGACATGCCCGCATCACCGCCGCCGGCGGACGACAGCGACGAGCTGGACGATGAAGATGTGTTGGCCGATGACGTGTTGCCGGCACTGGAGGATCCAGTCGAGCTGTTCGTATTGGTGGCCACTCCCGTGGCCCCTCCTGCTGCTGCTGTCGGTTCGCGGCGCTTCGGGTTGATTTTATTGGACATCGGAAGGGTTCTTGCGGCGGCACGAATGTGTCTACAATTCTCCTCGGTACCTGCAATCCGCGCCAGGTTCACCTTTGGCCTAGGAGTTTCTTGTGCGTTTATCTGCAAATAACAAAATATATATATTAAATATGAATATCAACTTCGGATCCTTGCTCAAGAATGGCTATTTCATTTGACTGCCAGGGGTTCCAAAGTTTCTTTTTATTGTATTTCAGAATTACTACTAATTAATTTAAATTTCTAGATAAAGACACCCTTAGTTCATTTGGCAATTATTTAGTTCAGTTTGCATCGATATGATACATCAGGAAAAGGAAGCCAACTGATTCACAATTTATTTACAAAGTTTGTACCTTTTTATTCGTCATTTGTAGAGCGTAGTTAATGAAAATGAAACAAAGATATTATTAAATCCTACCTGCCTACTGGCCACATTTCTTACGGTTTTCTGGAAAAGTCACAGCGATTAATCACCCCTGACCTTCACCTTGCCACGGACTCACAATTGGGTTCGTTACCAAAATTATACATATACAATATATAAAGACAAAAGAAAACTCACGCATTTGCGTGTATAGGAATTGCATTTAGGCAATTATTTAACGCGGAACGTATCGAACCTAGAGTTGGTGTCTAAAAAACTAGAGCCGAAAGCCCGTAACTCGGGGCCGCCGTCACGTCTCCGGCCCAAATGAAGGCCCGAAAACCAAAGGCCTCTTGGCCGGCACGTGTGGAACGACGCAAATATGTTGGCTCTTATCAGGCAGAGCTGACGGACGGCCATTAGGGACGTCGACCCATTGAGGGACTGCGCGACTGTGGGGTGGCGTGCTAGATGTAATGGGTGTGGTTCACATCGCTGGACACAATGGGCACACATGAATATATATAGGGTATTGGGTGCGGGTGCTGGCACGGGTATATGAGTGAACCTCAGTCAGAAACTAACCATTAAATTAAGGATCTTTAAAACGTGCTAAACAAATGAGCAACAATGTTGGATACATGTTCCGCCTAATAAGTTATTAGTAATAACTTTTATGAGCATGTTTCATATACAAACTTTTCTTTTTAATGTATGTATTCACAATTGATTTCTTCAAATTTAATTTCCTAATACGACATTTTTGCGCACTAACTCAATTGCAATGTAAAGAAACATTTTAAAAACCAATTTCAACATTAAAATTTCGATTTAAAGATGCATGCAAATTTGTTGAAGTCAGGTCAGTTACAAAAACTAATTTAAATTATGCATTATGCCACAAATTATTGATATCTCTATACCTTTATTTTTTATTTATCTATTTAAGATTTGAGTTGTCCAACTGGGGTTTAAAGAATTCTTTGAAAATAATACTAGGGAATCACAAAGTTGTGAATCATAGTTAAAATGAAAGCATAAACAAAATATTAATGTTCGAATTATACGATTTTAAAACATACTCTTGGCCACAAAGCAAAATTGCATTCAGTTAGCAAATTAATTCAACTTCGTAACTTCACCCGCATAAACGTGAGAACGCATAAACATGGAGACACGCAATGAAATGCGTGTAACGTAACCGATGCAACGGGCAATGCATGGGATGGGTAGCAGGAGGAAGAGTTGGGGGCGGGCACTAACAACAACGCAGATACTACGGTACGCACACATCGGCAGAAGACGTACATACAACATACAGATACGTCTCTATGTAATTAACAGTTCGTTTACGCTGCGTACCGTAGGCAACATTCATACGGGGTAAAAATTGTAATTGCTGCCACTAAAGTCATAGCCATGAATATAATTAACTCGGCTTTTTTCTTTCAATGAGTTGCGAAATATAAAATAGAAAATGTAAGTTGGTAAGTAAGTTGCCGACCAGAGCGAAATGCTCTTTTTTAAGCCGTCATTAAAGTAGCTGCCTGGCTGGCTGCTGGCAACTATCATCGAAACAACAAAACGGCAAGAGTGCAACATAAACAACGGCAAATACATAATCGTCAATATAAACTTACATGGCAGGCTGCTGCCTCCGAGAAATCGGGCGCTGGTATTGGTGCCTTGCCTGTGCTTGCCTTGGTGTGTGTGCGTTTATATATATGTGTATATATCCTCGCAGTGCAAGTTCCGTTTTTTATCCGTATTTTACACTGTAAATCAATGCAGGTGGTTTCCTCCCAGTGGGGTGGAAGGCGGGACGCGACGCAGACCGGGGGGAAAAACTGCACACGCACACTGCGATAATGGAAACTGTTTTGATTGCTTTTCGCCTTTTCGTTCACCTTGCGCCAAACTCGAAATTCAGGGGTGAGCTAATTTCATTTGGCTTTTTATCTAATTTTTCTTTAACGCGCACACATTCATATTCCTTTGCTGTGCTCAGCTTTTGTTGTTATTTTTGTTGTTTTCTTTTTTGCTTCGCTGCCGCCGCCACTGCTGCTGCTGAAGTGTTGTTGTTGCACGAAAATATATCATTTGCATTTACACACAACAGCGAGCGCTGGGGTTTTTTCGTGTGTATTTTCTACTTTTCTATATTGCGTTCTTCGATCGCCGAGCCCAGCGGTTATTGCACTTGCACTTGCACGGTGTGTGGTTCAGTCTTTTTTCGGCATAATTAGTGTGTGTTGGGTGTGATGGCTGCATTTGTTAGACGTTTAATTAATTAATTTACTAAGTATTTCTTCTAATGTCAGCGTCGGTATAGTGTGACCGCATCTGGGCTAATCGAAAATGGCGTGGAGATGGCGAAACATCGATGCCAACATCGATATCACCGATGTTTTTAAATCATCGATGTAATGAACATTTTATCGATGTTTTCAAATCATCTATGTAATGAAGATTTCATATTTCTTTTTAAAAATAGTAATAATGTAACAATTTTATATATTCTTTATTAACGATGTTTCTCCTTCAACTTCTCGATCCAAAGTCCCTTCTTCTTGCTCCTCGATCACTTATCTACATTCGATATATCGATGATACTATCGTTTGTTCTTAAATCTATTCAATTAATTCTATCG
>VNJV01013516.1:0-14313 GCA_008042635.1 Drosophila nikananu | reverse complement strand
AAAAAAACAAACCAGACTTAAATCGGTTGAGTTTAAGCCAAGTTACGATAAAAAACCCTTGAAGAAGTTCGCGATTTCTGAACCCATTTTTTTCAAGAAAAATTAAAGGGGTTATATCGTCAAAATTATCAAAAAATTGGCCGAAAAATAGAAATCGAGTTTTAAATGCAGAAAAGTTCTCCTTTAAAAACTAGGGAGAAAAAACCAAACCAGACTGAAATCGGTTGAGTTTAAGCCAAGTTATGATAAAAAACCATTGAAGAAGTTCGCTTTTTCTGAGCCCATTTTTTTCAACAAAAATTAAAGGGGTTACATCGTCAAAATTATCAAAAAATTGGCCGAAAAATAGAAATCGAGTTTTAAATGCAGAAAAGTTCTCCTTTAAAAACTAGGAAGAAAAAAACAAACCAGACTTAAATCGGTTGAGTTTAAGCCAAGTTACGATAAAAAACCCTTGAAGAAGTTCGAGATTTCTGAACCCATTTTTTTCAAGAAAAATTAAAGGGGTTACATCATCAAAATTATCAAAAAATTTGCCGAAAAATAGAAATCGAGTTTTAAATGCAGAAGAGTTCTCCTTTAAAAACTAGGGAGAAAAAAACAAACCAGACTGAAATCGGTTGAGTTTAAGCCAAGTTACGATCAAAAAACGATTGAAGAAGTTCGCGATTTCTGAGCCCATTTTTTTCACCAAAAATTAAAGGGGTTACATCATCAAAATTATCAGAAAATTGGCCGAAAAATAGAAATCGAGTTTTAAATGCAGAAGAGTTCTCCTTTAAAAACTAGAAAGAAAAAACCAAACCAGATTGAAATCGGTTGAGTTTAAGCCAAGTTATGATCAAGAAACCCTTTATGGGATTTTTAAGACAAACTTTCTGACAAACTTCCAACTTTATAGTAATTTCTTCATCCACAAAATGTAGAAAAAAGTACGTTTCTACATGCCAATTGGATTTTACAATTGTTATTCATTATTTTGTATTGTGGCGCGCAATAGTGATGGTGAAATCATCGATTAATCGAGCATCGATGTTGTTTTCAGCGATTCATCGAGCATCGATGTTGTTTTTAGCGATGTTTTCTGCGGACTTTCGGACTTTGAAAGCATTATTGTTAAATTTTTTTCAAGTTTTTTTTTCTCAGTTTTTCTTCTGAAGTTTGTAATCTCAAACAAAACAAAAGAACTGCTATGAAAGCTTAATATTTTTATTATTTGGAATTTTTATAGTACATAAAGAAATATATATTTTCAAAGAGTATTGAAGAAGCTAATTGTTTACACTTGTTACACATAAATTAAGTAATAGAATGAAGAACATCATGTATTGCAAGAATAACTATTGACAAGAAACATTGCAAAATATCACATAAAAATATCGCCATTTCGATATTTAGGAAAACCAAAAATACCATCCTTAGAAAAATATCGATATATTGATATTTCGATAATATTCAGTGTTGCCAATTTAGCTATTTCCCCGCCAGCTCTGGCGTTTTTCGATTGCGAAATGCGGGTAAAATTGCGAGCTAGCGGCTAGCGGGAATTATGACTATTTTAAAAGTGGATTGTTCTTAAATCTGGCAGAATTAATAAGTATACAATATAAATATATATATTTTTAGCAAAGGATCGAATATGGGCTCTGAATACGTTATTGCACTATGATAGATTCAAAATTTAGCGATGATTGCAATTTCAAGAAAGGCTGAAAATAGCAGAATATACATATGTTTTAAAATAATATGTTTTTATTTATTCTGAATGTTTTCCCGCATCTGAATTTAAAAAAAGCCATGACGGGGAAAAAGTGGAAACAAGTTAGCCAATCAAGTACTTGTCCCATCCCTGTCTACGTCTGCTTCGGAAACATCGGAAAACAAAGCTTTGGAATACATCGATATTGAATTTACCATGAAGACCTGGCTCATTCGCTCTGTTCGCCACGAATTTAACTTGAGTTTGAACGAGAATTCTTAGCAGAATGGTGAACTGAAATCTGCACTCACTCAATCTCATATCTCACTCGCACTCATTTATGATCTTTTTTTTAGCTTTGATCGTGACGTAGCTGGGGTCGTTGCTTATACGCCTGGGTGGCCGGGTTCGAAATTTGCCATCGCGTATCCGCCTAGGGGGCCTATGATAGATACAACATTTTAAGAAAAGCTGAAAATAGCGAAATACGTATGTTTTAAAATAATATAAATAATATAATTTTATTTATTCTGAATGTTTTCCCGCATCTGAATTAAAAAAAAAGCCAAATATGACGTAGAAAAAGTGTAAACAAAACATTACAGTTAGTTATCCAAGTACTTGTCCATCCCTGTTTATCGGCTGCTCGGCTTCGCCCTCGCTTCGTGTTTGTGTTGCTGTTGTGTTCGGAAAAATTGTTTGGAAAAGGCGGTCGCGTAGCTGCGCGCGGTAGAAACTGAAACAACGGCCGCTCACGCTCGTGATTTATCCTGTTTTTTCTTGCAAATGCTAAAACAAACTCGCCTATTTTTTCCGTTTACTTTCGCGTAAATTAAAAACGGCTGCGAGGGCCTGTGTGCGTGTCGTTCGTGTCTCGTGTGATCTGTGGCTCCTTTTTTGCCTGCTACAGTAAATACTCGGTTACGCGCCCTGCACTTTGTAAGTGGTTAGGTTGTGCGAAAAACGCGATAAAATGCGAGTAAATGCGAAAATGGGCGAAGGGGCAACTGAGCAAACTAGAAAAAACGCCAAATCTCCATCTCCCTCTGCCTTTCGCCTGACTCGCTCCCTCTCCCTCCTCTCTTTGGCTTACTGCCATTGTTGTTGTAGATTTTTGCCGCCTATGACCAGCGTTTTGTTGTTGCGCAGCATGCAGCGCAGCGTGCGTGTGTGTGTGCTTGTAAATTCCAAAACATACGCCGCCTTGCACAGTGGTTATAAAATGGGCAATATCACCCAAAAGAATTTCCAATTCCCAGGCCCGGCTTGGTGTGCGTGTGTCTGTTTGGGTGTGTCGCGTTAATAATAATTTTCCGCTTTTGTGCCGCTTAAGTTTCTTTCACCAATTCCTCCATTCTAGACCCCTTCGCTGTTAACGTTTTCGAGTGTCGAGTGTGTGTGTGCGTGTGTGGAAGAGGAAAGGAAGCAACAAATGCGTTTCGTTGCCTCGCGTTGCCAACTAACTACGTGATGAAATGCGTTTTATGGCACTCCGGGCAATTGACAATTAGAATTGATTATTATTCATTATTTTGCTTATTAACAGCACACGCACACAAGCACATTCCCTTTTATAAAAAGAGCGAGAGAGCGAACAGGCGAAGCTTCAACTCTCTCTCGCGCGCGCTCAAACAAACTCCAGTGAGCCGCAACAACAAAGCAATTGGCAAGGCCAGGCAGAGGCCTACGTTTTGGCGTAACGTAAGGTCGCCACGTAATGCGTAAATACTCGAAATTAATCAAGAAAAAAATCACAAAATAAAATTGCAGCCCCCCTCAAAAATTGTGCGGTGAAAATGTGGGCGAAACGTGTGCGATAAGCAAGGCCCGTGAAAAGTGTCTGGCCATGTCCCCCTGTGTCCGTGCTTTGAGCCAAGTTTAAAGACAACAACTACGACAAATACGAAATAAAGGCGGAAACGGCCCCCTTTTGACCCCCTCGAACCATAAAAACAATCAAGACGACGTCGAAGAAGAAGCAACAGCAGCCGCAGCGGCCGAAGACGAGCAGCATGTTCAAGTGCATTCCCATCTTCAAGGGCTGTAACCGGCAGGTGGAGTTCGTGGACAAGCGCCACTGCTCCCTACCGCAGGTGCCGGAGGAGATCCTGCGCTACTCGCGCACGCTGGAGGAGCTCTTCTTGGACGCCAACCACATTCGCGACTTGCCCAAGGTGAGTGATGGCTGGGGAACTCAGGGGAATATTGATTTTCCGTTGGGAAAGGTACTTAATCAATGGGCCAAACTATACATTATATCAAAACATCGGTAGTTAGATAGCAGAAATATGTTAATTCCCAAATATTTATATTCAAAGAAGAGTATGCGAGTCGCGGGGTACAAGGCACTTGCTCCGGCCGTGAGTTTATTCCCCTGCAAAAGTTCGAGTTTAAGAACTTCGACTGTATGCCGCGGCCCGGGAAAACCAACCTGAGCTCGTTGCCCAGCCTGGGCTGGGTGCTGGTGCTAGCTAGCCTGCAAATGTCATAGTTCAAAGTGTGTGGGAAATTGAATAAATTCATCAAGTCAGGCTCAGTGGGGGTGAGAATTTAGTGGGCAGATGGTAAATGAAAATTAAATATTAATAGATGCAGTGTTTATGTTGGCAAAATAAAGATTCCAGGGAAAAATCAAGGGAAAATATCTCATTTATATCTTTGATATGAAAAAATTGAGCTAAATATATTTCAAAACAAAATAAAATGCAAAACTAAACCAAAGCAAAGATGTCTCTACTTGAACTCCCCTCAATCTAGATCTGTTTCCAAGAAATAAAATGGAAAAAATAAAAAGTAAATGCCAATAGACTGCTGGGCATTCCGATATGGATTGTTTGATCTGCTCAAACCCCTTGGTTATCTGCGAGAACTCCGAACAGAACGGCCTTGTCTGCCGGTGATAGCTTTATGTTTGCAAACTTGTCCCACCGCCGTGGCGGTGTCGGCCCTAAGCTCAAGGGGTTGATGGCTGGGCACGTAATTTGCATCCCCGGGTGCGTTGACCCCGCCCAGGGCCAGTCCTCAACCTCAGCCTCATCCTTCCCTGCATGCCACACTCAGGGCCATTCTCCTTTGGTCAGCCAGCTAGCCGGCGAGCTATCTGCTGGAGCATCGCCATTTACCAAGACAATTACGACAAAAGAGGTTCCCCCGGCCGAGCGGAAGTCTTTAATTAATGCGGGGAAATGGGGGGAAAAGCCGCTTCGCAGTGGGCTGCGCTGGGCCGAGTTAACGCTGACCGGGGTTCTTTGACAGTGCAGCCACAATGGAGAGAGTACATGCATAATTGAATCTGCAATTACGCAACGCGGGTCGGCGGGACAGGCTGGCAGGCAGGCAGATCAAAGACTCCGGCATGTGCAGCATTCTAATTAGTGGCCAAGTGCCCCGATAATAGCCACAAATTGGGTGTGGCTTTCAGTGCCCATGGCTCGCTCTCGCGCCTCTCCGGATTATTTTGATTGGGATGTGAATAATTCTGGTTATTTATTTATTTGGCTGTGTCAGCCTGAGGTCTTCCTCAACGCCGGCAGCTGGTAAATAAACAAGTAAACAAGCATAAACAGTGGCTCGTTGACATGGCAACAAGTGGTGGTGGGTGGCGGCGGCTATGTATATCTTGTTGCAGAATTGCAATTCATTTGCGGTCAGCCACCAGCTTCTTGTCTTTCCGTCCGTCATGCACTCGGTCAGTTTTCTTTAGGCCTCCATCGAGTCTTCCTGCAGCCTCGCTCCCGCTTCCTTTTGCGCTCAACCGCACTCACTAATGAACTTCTAATGCAAATGCAGAGCCAGCATTTATTGGAGCAACGTTCAACGGCCACATGTTGCTTTCCCGCGGCAAGCAGCAGGAGTAGAGCAGCCACAATGGACGACAAGACTCCCATATAATGATGATGTTCTGAGTTCGGTTGAATGCTAAGCGAATGACAGCGGCGGCGGATGTGATTGTTGCTTCAGTTTAGCTTCTGCTGATGGAATGGCGAGCCGTTCTCAACCCTTTTTCTGGATTGTTGAGAGCGGTACACAATTTCCGCGTTGTCATAGCATCGACGAGTTGTGGGGAGAGTTACACGCAAAAAAATTTTATAGAACGGTTTTAATCTATAATTATAAATTTATTGATTTGGTTTATTTATTTTAACTTGCAAACATATACCCATAAAAACTCGAACATGGATCGATTTAATCTTAATTTACAAATTACCACAATACCAGCTTATAATCGTAAAACATTAACATTTTCTCTGAGTGAAGCGACCTCAATAGACTCGTTACTTACTCAACGACAATCTGTTTGAATCTTCTGGCATTTGTTTGCCTTCATCAGCCGGAGTTGGCAATTGACTGGGAAAATGCTGCTTTAAATTCTGCATTTTCCGCAATTATTTAAAGGGCCTCTTTAACGAGGCTCCTCTCCTCGACTAGTGATTTGCATTATGCAACTCCCCGATTAGGGCACTCCAGCGTTGAGTTATTGGAACCTACCTCAAGGAGACACAATGGACTCAATGCGGCCAGAAAATTGGCTTCTCCGCCGGCATACCGCCCACCCACCATTCACAGACCCAACTGGCCCCATTCATTTTGGGCCAATTAGTCACGCTCTGAGATAAGATACCGAGTAATCACCTTATCGCCTGGCATTGCCCCAATGGGCCTGAGGTTCAACCTGCTTACCACCTACCTTCCTGTCTTTTCCGACTTGCTGTTCGCTTTTCAGGCCCCCGCTCCGAAACCTGAACCAAAGCAGGTGCCTCTCGGCGCTTGGGGGAGGAAACTGGAACGGGGGCGCTTGTGAAAAACTTAACCGGCAGTCTGGCTATTGAACACACACAAAGACCGAGGCAACAACAACAACAAGAGCGGAGCGACGGCAATGACATCATTTGGTAGTAATCGCGTACCTGACACAGCGAACTCGACAACAGCTACGAAAACAGCCAACAAGAATCTAAAATGGCGTCGCCTCGCTTTTAGTGAGTTTGGCTAAGTGAGCGCAATAGTCGCCGCACAACTTGGCTCAACACCTGGCTACCCCGAAAAGATACCCAACCCTCTCTGATTTGGCAACTTTTCGGTCATCAATATAGCTTGTACGACTTAAACTCGTGGGTCATCCATTCCTTGTGGCTTATAGAAACTTTAAGAAGTCAGAACTCAGTAACCTTAAATCATAATACTTTTAAATTATGCAGAGTACTTCAAATTGAATAAGTTTACATAGAAAATATTGAAATAAAAGCTAGGTATTATCAATTAAAAAACATTGAATTTGAAATAACAAAACGAAATTCCTAATAAAGAATTTCACCTTCATATTCCCAACATATGAACATATTATCCAAGCATTATTTTCCGTTTGTATGCTTGCTGTATGATTTACGTACATTATAAAACCACAGTTATGTTCCTCAAGCCGCGAGTCGAACTGTACTTCACTTGTGGAATTTTTCATTCGATTTGTTTTGAGTTTTTCATTTCGTTTTCGTTACACTAAGCCAAGCTCGTCTCTCGCATTCCCCATCGCTTATTTTGTTGTATTCTATCCACTAGCTGGGAGCTTGTGGAAACCGGTTTGCCTATAAATAAATAAATGTTTTCCACTTAATTGTTTCTGAAGGCTTTTGTATTAAACATTACCTGGGGCATGGAAGCTGGAGCTGCTCTCAGTTTGTTTGCAGCTGTTTAAAAAGTTATTTGCCCAAAGTGCATTTCTCCCAGTTAGTTTGCCGAGATTCGCGGTACATTGTGAAGCTGTAGATATATGGCGCCTGATATGGCAACGGCATTGCAATTTCTGTATTTGCATCTGAAAGATACTACATTTTCCGAAGCAGCTGTTTGGGAAACGAGGAACGAACGGTTTTAAGTGCTTTTCCGCTGACTAGCAGTTGGATTTTTTTATCCGGTGGCTGCCTGCATCGTCTGCAGGCTGCCATAAAGAAAGTTGTTGGCATGACAAATGCATAAAGGCACACACAGATACAGATACTCAGATAGTTGGCCTGCGATGGTAAATGGAAAAATGAAGATGTACAGATTGGACCAGGCGCCCAGATTTAGCGAGGCAGTGAAGGCGATTCCTTCCTCTGGCGGATGCCACTGGAGAAGCTCGTGTCTTGTTTGTTCGACGATTACACATATTTGTATATTTTTCGACTCCTCTGTTGCAGGCTTCACTCGAAGAAAAGTTGGGGGTGAAAACTTAGTAAGAACAGTGTAAATAGAACATGGAGTACGACAGCCCTTTGAGTTCGAGAGGGAAATTTCAGTTTGCTTGGCAAGATACAGATCTTATTACCTGCATATTCCCCTTCAAAATACATAAACCTCAAGCTCTTTACCTTTTCTTTGAGTGCATCTGTGTATCTGTATCTTCAGTGCGGCGTGAAATACTAAACGTAGTCGGAGTCTTCAGCTCCAGCTCTGCACATAATTGCTGCTGTCTGTCTGTCTGCTAGTCGGTTGGCTTGTAGCCCGGTTCGCTGTTCTAGCTCAGCTGGTTTACGTGGCCGTGGCTGGCTGTAGATGCGTTCGCAGAGATACTCGCAGCCGAAATGTATCTAGAACCCGTTTCGGTCCGAGTGCGGTGCTTGCTGGGCGCCTAGTCATTTGCAACATGCACACACCACTCGCGAGTGCGGTTATGTCTGTACATGCGTGTGCTGCCCGCTGTGTGAGTGAGCCAGATACATCGGCGGGGCAGTCGGCTGTGCGGACTCGAATTCGAAATCCAGAACAGATTACACTTGCAGATACACTGGGGCACACACACCCGGGTCATGGTTCAGTTCGCACTCCCCACGAATTGCATTATATTCTGGCCATCAGGAATTGGCCGACCCATCTGGCGGGCTGCTCCATTAGTATGGCTTTTAGGCAGCACAAATTGGTTTTCCGACCGACCAGGCCCGGGCCTGGCTGGACCTCTTAACAAAGGCAAATTGAATTGTTTTTGTTAGAGCTTCGCTTACAGGCAGATAGAGTAACTATGCTTTAAATCGAATTATGCACATGCAGCTCATACAGTGTTGTGTGTCGCTCGTCTCTCGGTGATGCAACCGATGCGAACGAACAGCCGTTGTTGGCCGGGCTAAAAGCCGGCTACTGCCACTTGCTGGGCGCCTGCTTCGACTAGATACAATAGTAAAAGTGTGCTGGCTGACTGAGTGAGTCTATCCCGGGGGCGTGTGTGTATGTGCACTCGAGTGGCAGACAAACTGGTAGTACTCGGTGCTCCGTACGCTGTGCTCATGGCTATAAGCCGGCCGGTCTGCCGGCCGGTAATTTATGGCCATGCAAGGAGAGTGACGGGCGAAGACATGTACATGTACATGTACGTGCACACTCACACAGCCCTGCTGCGGAGCTGCAGCGTGGGTTGTTGTGGGCCAAAAGGGGGCGGGCGGGCCGGTCGGTGGTTGGGTGTCTTTTGTGCCAGCACTTGGCGAAAAGTTTGCAATTCGCATTCATTTTTATTGTCGTCATGCCTTGTCCTCGTTTTGTCTCTCCGCTTTTGTTGCACTCTCGGCCAGTCCATCTCCGCCCGCCACCACCTCTGGCCCAGTGTTGTTACCACCCCCTTCGGGCCATTTTCATATGCAAGCTTCGTTGGTTTTTTGTTCTTTCTTTTCGGTCGGTGCTGCTGTCTTCCTGCATTTTTTGCGCCTGCCTTTGTCGCTGACAGTTGCAACTTTTTGACGCATGATTTGTTGAAAGGCTTTTCGCTTTTTCTGTCTGCATAAATAGGGAAAAGAACATGGCCATTGTAGGTGGCCAAAAGCAAGGAAAGCAATGCAACTGACACTAATGGAGTCTAAGCCGCTTTGTCTTTAAAGAGTCCCTTGTTCATTAGACAAACCAATGGCTTTTCTGACATTGACTTTCCAAGAAATTTGCACTGAGGAAGTTTTATTTAAGGTTTTTTTAAAGGTACCTTGAAATTATTATTATTATTCGCTATTTCTTTTATGTTTTAAGAGGGTTTTTGTTTCCTTTTCTAAGAAGTGTGTAATCAAAAAGAAAAATGTAGGGCTTTGTTGAAATTACTTCAAGAGCATAAGTATCTTTACTTAATGTATGATTTTAAATTGAATAAAGTCCCTAAAAATTGATTTTATTAATTAATTATTGTACCAAAGTTAATGTTTCAAGTAAATTACAATTTTAAAGTTCTGTAAATCATTTTCATGTGATATCTTATGTCCCCGAATCCACATGGATTTATGGGCTTGCCCTTCCTTAAATTCCTTTCGGCCTGTAAGTCCAAATATGCCCAGAGCTGGTAGCAGGCAGGCCTCGTCCGAGGTGCGGAATTCGCTTGTTCAGAGTGCCCCAAAAAACTGGGTCAACAACTCCCAGCACTTGGCCGGCACTTCTATTGTCATGTGGGACAAACAAAGAGCACAACAAAAAATAGAAAGAATTTAATAAACTTTACGGCCACAACTACGAATTATTTTCATTATTCTGGTGGCGGCGACGCTGCTCTTTTTCGTTTTGTTGGGCTCGGGTCGCCCCAAGAAAGAACCAACAACAATGGCCGATAAAAATCGCGCTGGCAGAACCGAAAGCAGCGTCGTCGACTGGGGCTGTTAACCTTGAGGTCTATGACTCAGCGAGTCGGTAACTTTCTTTCCAAGATGAGTACTCCACATTGCAGGAAGGTCAGATGGAGTACGGGTGCGGGTTGGGGTTGGGATGCGGGCATAGGTATCGGTACTCCCAGGCACCCTTCACTTTGGAAAGTCCGTGGAGCGCCAACATAATTTATTTCGAAATTCGAATCGAAGTCGTGATTTTCATAAATGAATTGTTGGCGACATGTCTCTCCTGTCTGGGGCGAAAGGAAAGCTGGACTGAAAAGGAGGAGGCAACCCTGGGTGATTCTAATGGTAAACTGACTGGCGGTGGACGGGTCACGGCTCTAACAAATGACAACCCCTGGGAGATTTATGACCACGAACGAACGAACAGAGCTTGGCTCGCAGACCTAACTGAGATGCAATGCCTTTTGTCTCGAAAAAGGCTCCCGAGAGTCGTGCTGAGGTCTAAATCTTGTTTCTCCTCTCTTCCGTGCTTGCAGAATTTCTTCAGATTGCATCGCCTGAGAAAGCTGGGCCTGAGTGACAATGAAATTGGCCGCCTGCCGCCGGATATACAAAACTTTGAAAATCTCGTCGAGCTCGATGTTTCACGCAATGGTAAGTCCAACTCCAAATACATATCCGATTACCAGTAGAAAATATATCCCAATAAACATGCAACAAGTGCCTAACTCTAAATGGCATCGATGGCCCGTGGATGAGGCTTTTTCGAATTTCCATTTTGACTTTTGTCGGACAGCACGTGTCCATTGATTGCCGTGATTGAATGACAGAGTGATTGAGGGAGGCGGCTGCGCCATTGTGGTCTCGATATCCATCCCCATTTGGTGCCACACGCAATGCAGCTGATGTGGCAACAATTGCATATAATAATTGTGATTCGTTGGGGTATCGGTGGCTGCGTGTAGCTGCTGCGGTTGGGTTTGAAGAGCCTGCGACTGAATCAGCATATCGAGTGACGCACCAAGCTTTCTCCCTGGGCGTGAGTTGATCAACCTAATTACGAGAATGTCGAGCTGTCATCCGTATTGAGTTATCACTAATTGTTGTATTGTTTGCAGAATGCAGTTTATGTATTGTGCTTGAAATTGATGATAGTTATCAGTATCAGGGCTATGAAAATGGCAAGGGTTTAAGGCAGAACTTACAAGTGCTGATTTATTCAAAGTTCCGCATGTCCCAGCCCTACATTAAACTATTTCTCATGATGCCAGTGGAATATGAAAAATAAGACTTCGAGGAGATATAAGATCTTTTATTTAGCAAAATGAATTCCAACTTTAAAAGTTCAAAATGATTAAAAAATCATACACTAAACCCCTATTCATTTGAGCTTTCATTGTGTAATTTTTCCATTAAAATCTCCTTCCTGTGCATTGCATATATCGTTTAAATTGTTCTGTATTACAGACCTCAACGAGTCTAAACTCAATTTAAGTGCAAACAATTGCATTGTCTTATCTCCACGGCGCATGCAACATCCGTATTACACTGCTCGTTTCATGTTGCCCTACACTTCAAGTGTTTCCTCAAACAAAGAAGATGCAGCCGAGTTTTTAATAACTTTTTCCCGGCCAAACTTCTGTCATGTTTTCAATGCAACCCCCGTATGTATGTGTGTATTTTCCGCTCAAGCAAGCATAAATCCGAAAACAGTAAACAGTAATTGGAGTCAAGTGCAGCTCGTCGACGCGCTATCGTTATAAATGAAAACGAAAAATGTACTGAAAATAACTTAAATAAGTAAATCAGCTGCAGAGGGTCGAAGGCGGCACCCTCCACTCACAATAACCATGGAAACAAACTGAATACAACTCGCCGAATTCATTCACAGCCCCCAATGGAATATTATCGACAATGACGTCGCCGAGGCGCTTCCCATTTCCGTCCAAAGGTTTCAATTTCACTTGCTGGCAGAGCGAAATTCAGCAACATTGCAGCTATTGCATTACCTACCCACACGGAAAATAAAATTTTACTGATACTTTTCAGACTACAAATTAATATAAATATCAATCGGAAGACATGTACATTTTGTATCTTTCTAAAATATATAAATCAAAACAATGTTATTGGATATTTCCAATTTAAACCCATTCAAATAGTTTGAATTAATGTCGTTGTTCAAGAGATTTCGAACTCTCTCTTCGCTTTTGATATTGTAAATCGAAATATATATTTTTCCTGTGCACTCATTACCCAATTTGGCGCTGATTTTAATGTGACTGGCGGGTCGTGTTTGGTTTACTACCTCAGCTTGTGGTACTTGCTGATTATGCAGTTTACGGCTGGCTGTTTGCTGTTTATACACATGACCCACAAATGACCAGAGACTCCAGCTTATGCCTTGTATGTGGCCAAGTGAATGGACCTGAAGTGGTTCGCTCAAGCGGCTTGCTGCTGAAATCTGAGCTGGATTTTCCTGGCTCTGGGTGAAAGGCCGCCCACGTTAGTCGCAGCTTAGATTATCCGACTGGCAGGCATCGGTGATTAATGGTCGTTAAAGAGCGATAAGTCGATCAGCGAAATATTAAAAGATCTCTATGTTCAAGTGCAGCAGGCTTTCTATTTGAGCGCGCGGCTCTCCTAGGGGAAGAAAGCCTTTCACATTCGATTGCAGCAACGCCTGGTGCATATTTTATTGGTCCACCGGGCACAGGTGTGTGTTAGTGTGTGCACTGGCGCACCTTTTAAGGTTATTTCCCAAGCACATTTTCTTATTGCCAACCGCGAGAAAATTTCAATTCTCAGCTGGTGGGTGTTGCATATTTTTCATTTTTCATTCTCCATTTTCCTTTTTCCATTTGTGTTTTTTTTTCGTCTTCTATTTTCCGCTCAAATTAGCCGGCTCGATTTGTATTCGGCTTGTTTGCCTTGCCAGCTGCAGTTGCCACAACAATGGCCATCAGCCATGCCAGCCACAAGTTGAGCAAGTGCAGTGCAAACAACCAAAAAAGGAAGCCAACTTCGACATGCCGAAGTGCTTATACCCTTGAAAAATGTAGTAGTTACTAGGATACCCTAAGGGAAATACCCTATGGAAAATGTAAAAAGGGATTGTGCTCACAACAGCTAATAAATCTGCATATTTGTATAATATATTCATTGCCTGAAAGACGTCAAAACTATGATTATTAATACCTTTCTGGTTGCAAAGGGTATTGCCAGTGCCGAAGGTTCAACTGCCGGCAACACTCGCCCGACTGCACTTGACAATAGAATTTTTGTACGAGACATGCATTGTCGCCTGCGCCTGTGTTTGTATGCACGCGGCGGCTATAATAACAATTCTAATAAAAACATGAATTCCCCTGGCACTGCTGGGTGTGTGTGGCTAGTGGGTGTACTTGTGTGTGCCTCTGTGGGTGCGCTAATGTGGTCACAGCTGCTTTCAGAATAATAGAAACTTAATTTCGGCTTTTAAAGGAATAAAAGGAAACAGTTTTTTTGACAACAATTGATTTGGTTTAAATAGAAGAAGAGGGATAAAATATACATTATAGAGGGAAATGTGCTCCAGATATGTTGCAAATTCTAAAAATGTAACCTTATTGTAATACATTTTCACTTAGAAGATGGTAAATGTACTAGTTTATCTTCTAAATATTTCAATTACCATACTTCAGTGGATTCATTGATTTCAAATTTTTTACAATAAACATTATCCTCTTTAAGTTTTTTAATGGTCATAGTTCACACCCTAATTATAAACTTCTTAAATTTCTACTACAGCTTTCAGTACTATAAACTCAACCCACATCGTGTGCCTCTGTTCAGGTGTCGTTGTTAGTTGTCGCCAGTTTTGCACGTAAATCATTATGACAAGTTGACCCGCTTGCCCAAAGGGCTCTGCCGGCCTCTCTGCTGGCTTTTTACACCACATTTTACTTTATATTTTGTTGTTGTCTCTTTTAGCTTACTGCTAATTGTTTGTTTATTTGCTTATTGCGTTTTCTATTTCCGAAGCTGCCATCTATTTTCGCTTTTCGCTTCGACTGCAGTTTC